>JAVGWX010000019.1:19096292-19358792 GCA_036924085.1 Ariolimax columbianus
GACTTTGTCTGCTAGAGTTGTGGCTATAGTGACTTTGTCTGCTAGAGTTGTGGCTATAGTGACTTTGTCTGCTAGAGTTGTGGCTATAGTGACTTTGTCTGCTAGAGTTGTGGCTATAGTGACTTTGTCTGCTAGAGTTGTGGCTATAGTGACTTTGTCTGCTAGAGTTGTGGCTATAGTGACTTTGTCTGCTAGAGTTGTGGCTATAGTGACTTTGTCTGCTAGAGGGAACAATTGTGAGGGAACAATTGATATCTACATTCAAAAAGAACAAACATTTTGCTGTTCTTCTTCTTCTTTGTACGCTGTCAGACATCAACCTGTATTTTTTTTTAAAAAGCAGCGGTCATCCTGAGGCTGTCGACACTGCCATAGAGCGTGTCTAGTGTTGCCACTGGTGATGGCCACATCTGCTTTCTCTGATCCTCGTATGTCGGGCAGTTTTGCAGCAAATGTTCAGCGGTCATTTTCCCGGTACCACACGAGCATTCGTCAGTGCCACCTATCTTCAATTTATTGAATAATTTTGCTGTTCAACTTGATAAGACCACTGATGTCAGTAGCAATTTGCAGATGATGGTGTTTATTCAATACAGGTTGCAATTAAAGAAGAAACATTATTTTGAGTTGAGGTGTTCTGATATTGATGTCTTCAACACGGCTGACGTATACTTCAAAACACCAAGATCTCTCACATTTTTGTATGTCAAAAACTGAATATGCTTCTAAAATTGTACATGTGGAAGCAGCACATTTTCTGCTGCCTTGTGCAAATAACCCATCTTTGTGACTAAGGATTTTCTACCCTTATGAACTTGAAGAAATCCTCTTTAGTCACCTTTATGCCATGCTTGGAAGGTGACGGTGGTTCTATTCTACCATCCTGGGTACCATTTGGCGTTATATATATATAAATGCTGATACTTGACTTAGTCACTCCTCTTCTACCTTTAATTGTACTTTTCTTTTTCTTACGGCTTTTCATTCCTTCAGGATGGAGTAGCTGGTACCATACTCATGATTGTTGTTATTGCCAATGCCACTCTTACTTGAGTTAGGTACTCTTGACGACTTTGTTTGGTGACAGTTTACAGTGGCTCTCATGACATCCCGAGGCATACTTGAGAAGATGGACTGAAGTTCTCTTGGCTGTAGTTCAATGCAACACTTCTCAGTAAGCTCACCACTATGGAGATCACTGTACCGATCCCCACCTCGTTAACAAGACTACCATGAAACAGCTTGTTTCTAGGAAAACCTGCTTGGAAGTTTGAAGTGAGGTAGGGTCTTAATCCGTATGATTCACCTGACCCTGATTAATACAGTCTGGTGAATTTGTTGTGCCTGACCGGACGTTAGCCGTATTCTCTAAACACCCCCCCCCCCCCCCCCCCCGAATGCAGACATATATACATAAATATAAGCATATATGGTATGCATGCAGGTCGTAACAAGTGTACTCTTCTTCCTTGTTCCGAAAAGAATTTGGTATGTCATAGTATTTATTCAAGGCTGGGATTTCTGCATTTTCAGCCCGACACATCTAGTTACAGCTACCTTTTTGGGGGGAACCAGGTTTGCCTTCCCACTGCAATTTCTAGTCTTTTAGCTAGACTAACTAGTGCGGCCTGTTTCCAGAGCCGCAACTTGGGGGCGTTATAGGATTTTGGTCAGCTCTGGTTTGTCAACCCTGATGCTAGCAGACAGCTATGAGTCGCTGGCTACTGTCAGCTCATTTTCTGTACTACATCGCCAGCCACAGAATGAGAGTATGAAGGTAGATATGTATGCATCTGAGTATTAACATACAAATAAATGTAGACATGCATATATGTTGTGTAGGCATGCATGTATCTATGTGCGGATGTGTAGAGGTTGGCTAGAATGTTCTTTTTGTGTGCATGGGTTTATGTAGGTGTGTAAGGTTAATGTGCACACGAATATATATATAAATATATATATATATATATATATATGAGAGAGAGAGAGAGAGAGAGAGAGAGAGAGAGAGAGAGAAAGAGAGAGAAAGCAACCAGGATAGGATTCATTTGTCTGACATTCCTAGGAGATTAGCCCACTGCTCAACCGTGTAACCCTTTCACAGAAAGGTCAACAAACCAGCCAAAGCATGCTTCATAAAGGAGTGCCACAAACTGCTCTGTATTTTCCAAATCTCTCCCAAAAGTCAAAATGGCAATGACAGCATTCCAAATACTCAAAGGTATTAAGCGGAAGATATCCACCAGATATCATTGGGCATTTCTGGAAGGAACACTCCCAATACGTGTGGAACGGTTTTGAGGAAAGGAATAAGCCAAAATTTTGAATGAAATTTCTATTAAAAAATCATGTTATTGTTTTAATAAAAGTTTTATATCACAACAGATCAACAACATGTATCTCACAAAATTTTGTAACGCCCACAATCTTAACTTCATTTCATTGGACTTCACTCCATTTCCCTTTATATAAAAAATGTTTGTTTTCAAAATTTGTGCATATATATAAAAATCAATATATCTGAGTCCAGCAGGAAGTAGTAATCTAGATGGTTGGAATAGGAGAGGATGCACCTACATTTGATCGTAGTCTCTCCTATAATTGCCATGTTGACCACATCGTACAAAGATGTAAGAGAGGGTTAGGAGCACTCAAGACCATGGCTGCTGCCGACTCGGAACAATGCCTCCTGTTCATCCTATTTCGTCACATCGTGTTGTCTGTCATCGATTACAGATTATGCATCCTCACACTATCAAGAGCACAGTGTAAAAGGTTGGAACATATCCAGAATGAAGGTATGTGACTGGTTTTGGGCTGCACTAGAGATACCCCGATTGTGATAGGGGTTCAGGGCAATGAAAGAGCTGACATCATGACTTCACAAGCTCCCATCATGGGCACATTAGTGATGGATAGAAGCTACATTTTGAAATCAATCAATCACCGCCTGCTAGATGAGGACACCGCAATAGATGAAGCAGCAATTCACGGACTGCAGAGTTTAGACATTAAACAAAGTTCGAGCAGAGTATGGCACATGAGAGGGCGGAGAAGGAGAAAATAAACCAGCGAGCTACAGTGACCATCAGCTTCCATACCTTTCGCCATTTGATGAGAGAGACTGAGCACCTATGGGTATGCAGAGTGCAGTGACGTCGATTCTTAGAAACAGAAACAGGATGCACTGGACAACAATGATGTTATAGTGTCTCATCATGCACTGTACGTTCTACACCATGGTCCTAGGAGTTGCCTTCCTATCCATGGTTCCACCTTACGGATTCATCGTCATAGTCTGTCAATTCTAGTCTTCACATACTGAAGTAAGGAAGCTCTAACTTACGGGGTTTAGTGCACACACATCTGAGATCAAAGCAACAGTATATGGTCCTAGGAGTTGCCTTCCTATCCATGGTTCCACCTTACGGATTCATCGTCATAGTCTGTCAATTCTAGTCTTCACATACTTAAGTAGGGAAGCTCTAACTTACGGGGTTAAGTGCACACACATCTGAGATCAAAGCAACAGTATATGGTCCTAGGAGTTGCCTTCCTATCCATGGTTCCACCTTACGGATTCATCGTCATAGTCTGTCAATTCTAGTCTTCACATACTGAAGTAGGCAAGCTCTAACTTACGGGGTTGAGTGCACACACATCTGAGATCAAAGCAACAGTATATGGTCCTAGGAGTTGCCTTCCTATCCATGGTACCATCTTAAGGATTCATCGTCATAGTCTGTCAATTCTAGTCTTCACATACTGAAGTAGGCAAGCTCTAACTTACGGGGTTGAGTGCACACACATCTGAGATCAAAGCAACAGTATATGGTCCTAGGAGTTGCCTTCCTATCCATGGTTCCACCTTAAGGATTCATCGTCATAGTCTGTCAATTCTAGTCTTCACATACTGAAGTAGGCAAGCTCTAACTTACGGGGTTAAGTGCACACACATCTGAGATCAAAGCAACAGTATATGGTCCTAGGAGTTGCCTTCCTATCCATGGTACCATCTTACGGATTCATCGTCATAGTCTGTCAATTCTAGTCTTCACATACTGAAGTAGGCAAGCTCTAACTTACGGGGTTGAATGCACATACATCTGAGATCAAAGCAACAGTATATGGTCCTAGGAGTTGCCTTCCTATCCATGGTTCCACCTTACGGATTCATCGTCATAGTCAGTCAATTCTAGTCTTCACATACTTAAGTAGGCAAGCTCTAACTTACGGGGTTGAGTGCACAAAAACCTGAGATCAAAGCAACAGTATATATACTAAATGCCAACTTACTGTTGAATCATCATACTGAGTGTTGGAGATTTATTTCCATCTGTATTTCCTGTTTGAAATTGCACAGAAATGATACGCCTTTGCTTGTGTTCTTGACAATTTCCACTACTATAGCGACGAAATTCTGACGTATCAACAGTAAGTGAGGATTTCTGAGTCTGTACCTCAAGGGACAATCGATTACTATCTTTCACATTCATTATTATGCCTCAGTATTCACTACTACTTTATTCATATCTGATCCAATCTAATTCTTGAATATCAAAGCAGTACAAAGTTCATGAAATGTGGCCTATAGAGCAAGTATATTATTTAACACTTGACGGAATCAAAGTACAAAATGTTATTCCATTTATTCGACTAAAATAAAGAAGATATTTTCATAGCTATGGTAGAATTATTAAAATCTAAGAGTAATGGCATCATCATCATGAGCTGTGTTGTTAGACACACATATCCTTCTTCTTCTTCGTACGCTGTCAGATGTCAACTTGAATTTGTTTGAAGAAAGCAGCTGTAATCCTGAGGCTGTAGACACTGCCATAGAGCTAGACACACATATCCAAACCCCGCCTCTTTCTTGCAGAGAGCCGCAATGGTCACCTGGACAAACCACATGCAACTCTCTTGAGATTATTTCAACACCTTTTTTTGTTGCTTGGTGTATTTGCTTTCTTAGAATTAAGAAATATACCTGTCTTTGCAATTATTGTGATTACACTGCTTATCATATTAATTCAGTTTCTTTTTTCTTCTTCTTCGTTCGTTCTCAATCTCCCACTACCAAACCCTGAAAGGGCTTAAGTAGCAGAATGTAGTCCAGAGAACGGAATGCGTTGTGTCGTAGTTTACAGCTTGGCTGCAATATTTGCGCCTTTCGGTCCAACACATCTGACTTCAGCAAGCATTTTTTTAGTATCGGGTTAGCATTCCCTCTTCAATCCCTTTTCCTTAGCCAGTCTGTCCTGCTGCAGCCTGTTATCCAGGATCACCGCGTGGAGGTGTAGAAGGGTCTTGGCAGCTATGGTTCGCTGGCCCGGACGCTAGCAGTCAGCTATGGGTCGCTGACCACTGCAGCTCATGCGCTGCTCAGCATCTTGATCCCTTGATTCAGTTGAGTTCAAGTGCCACCTCCACATCAAAGGTCGGTTGCGATGGATCTCCAGATTACTTTATCTCACGCCGTAATGGTGCAATCTGACTGGCTTTTTCCAGTCTATCTCCTGTTTTTATCCACCCAGAGCAGTGGTTAGTGGTCTGGCTTCACAGTCAGAATATCAGGGTTCAATCCCCATTTGGTGCAGGATTTTTTTCTGATCGCAAACCGGCTCCTTTGGTCAACCCAGCCACAAAAATTGGGTACCAGAAAAATCTGAGAAGTAAAGGCGGCTGGTCTGATGCTGACCACATCATCCACTATGCGCAGTCAGGTCAGGTCAGGTCATCCCGTAAACCGGTGAGGTCGTAGGGACACATATGAAGACTTCCTCACAACCCCATGCTACCCCTCTCTGTCAGATGCCGCTGCCTGTGACTCTTCTGGTTGGAGATTGGTCCATTCTTTTATGTTGTCCTCCCATCTCTTTTTGGGCCGGCCTCTTCGTCATCTGCCCTGGAGGATTGTATTTGCAAGACCATTTGATCTCGATATGTGACCGTACCAAGTGAGTTTTCTTCTTTTGACAGTTGCCAAGAGGTCTTCGAAAGGCCTTATTGCTGTTGTAATTCTATATCGTATTTCCTCATTTGTTACTCGATCTTTGTACGTGGCGTTTAAAAGATTTCTGAAACATCTCATCTCCAAGGCCTGTATCCTTCGTTGAAGGTCAGCTGTAACTGTCCATGTCTCACACGCATAGAGGAATATTGACAGGACCAGTGTACGCATTAATCTGATTTTCGTGCATAGTGCTAACCGTTTATCTTGCCAGATTTTGTTAAGCCGTGCAAGCGCCGCTATTGTCTGTGCTATTCTGGCCAACACCTCACATTTTGATCTTTCATCACTGACAATCGACCCAAGATAAATAAAACGGTCAACCACTTCGAGTTCCTGACCGTTAGCTTTTATCCTGCTGTTGAAGCCCTCTGCATTGTTGGTCATTAATTTTGTCTTTCCAGTGTTTATCTCCATACCATAGTGAAGAGCTGTTTCATCAAGCTTTCTGACCCATTCCTGGAATTCTGCTTCTGAACCCGCCAACCCGTCGATATCATCTGCAAAACGAAGGCAAATCGTTCGGCCCCCTATCTTGTCAGTACCGACGTGACCCCCCAAGTGCCTCGCTCATAATTCCTTCAAGGAATATATTGAAAAGAGTTGGAGAGAGTGTACACCCCTGTCTCACACCAACTGATGTGCGAAACCAGTCCCCTCGCCTCCCATTCACAAGAACTGCGCTAAACGCTTGTCATACAGGTGTTCAAGGACCGTTATATTTCCGTTGATATTATACATCCTCATGGTTGCCCAAAGCGCTTTATGCCATACCCTATCAAATGCCTTCTTAAAATCCACAAACACATGATACAGTGTTTGCTGCTGTTCTAGATATTTCTTGCTTAGCAGCCTTAAATTAAATATCTGTTCTGTAGTACTTCATCCCTGTCAGAACATAGCTCGAATATAGCTCGAATATAGCTCGGAACAGTACTCTGTCCATCGTGCCAGTACGTCATTTTCATCAATAAGGCACTTGCCGTTTTTATCCTGGATCATAAAGTTCCTGCCTTGTCTTGGTGTTACCAGTTCTTTGACAACCTTGTATGCTCCTTTAGCATCATTTCTGTTTAGTCTCTCTTCGATGTTTGTACATTGCTCACATATCTACGCTTCTTTCACCTCTCTCATCTTTTGTTGTATGACTTTCTTTATAACTGCCGACCTCCTCTG
The DNA here is from genome assembly GCA_036924085.1 of Ariolimax columbianus. NCBI lineage: Eukaryota > Metazoa > Mollusca > Gastropoda > Stylommatophora > Arionidae > Ariolimax > Ariolimax columbianus. The sequence goes on from JAVGWX010000019.1 coordinate 19,103,482, forward strand.
GTGGGTGATTGTGTTTTTTCAGTGACCTTTTATCACAAAGGTCTAGAATGTCTTTGGTCACCCATGGCTTCTTTTTTGTTTGGTGGCATCCCAGGATCTCTGTTGCAGTATCTATGAGAGCTGCACTAAGAGACTCTGTAACTGTATCTGTATCCAGTCCCTCTCTGAGAGCCAACAGTGGCGCAAATCTCCCTCCCACCCTTGCTTGGAACACTTCGGTGATTTTTGGGTCCATTAGTTTGTCCAGGTCAAACTTTAGCCTGGTCACATCCTTCTTTGTGACTCCCTTCAATCGCAGACGCATGGTCATCATAACCAGATCGTGGTCGCTTCCTATATCAGCTCCAGGGAAACTTCTCGTTTTGTCGGTAGGTCACAAAATAATATGGGCCTAACACCATATTTCCTATGTGCAGCATGGTGAGACGGGATCTTCCCTTTTTGTTTTACTTGTAACATAACGTTGCATGCTTCTTGAATGACAGCCTTCCCCCCTACCCTCTTGTATAGTCTTCAACAAAGAACTTGTTATATGCCGAAAATATCTTAACTCCCAACGTTTTCAATATCTCCATTTTTGTGTTCTTCTCTATCCAAGAAATGCGACATAATCTCAATATATCCACATTTTGAAGGCTTCAATACTCATATTATCATATTCAATTCCTCAGTGCCTATGACATGGCTCTCTTTTCTGTTATTTTGTATGCATTTTGTAAGTGCATAGAAATATACTTATATTTGTGATTATTGTTGCTACATTTATGATTTTTTCCACAAGTATTGACTTATGTCTTCATTAATTGTGTTGATGTATTCTTTTATTTCATGATATCAAGATGTGTATTATATTTCTCTCTCTGTCTATTTAATTTCTGCTTTGTCAATGCAATTTTTTCTTTTCCATTGCATTTTGACTGAAGGATAGCTGACTTCTCCTTATTAAAAGCTTGTATTTAACTTGAAATGGCTGTTGTCAGGACGCATTTCCAATTTCTCTAATTTTAACCAACTTCCCAAAAACCTAGAGAGCTCAATGAAATTGTGTACATATACTCCACTAGTGCGACCTTGTTATCATGTTTTGATGGATATTAGACAGGTCATTTAAAAGATTTTACGGAAAACGTAGTTTCTTTATATTTTCTTTGTTCAGTCCCATGACCACGTTCTGGTTGAATCCCGCGAATATTTCCCAGCTATCTAACATCCATGCTTGCCACTAATTCTTCATCGTAGCATGAAGATGATTACAATGTGCTCTTAAAAAGCAAGAAATGTGTCTTTTAGAAATAGATGTCTATGCTTTGTTGTCAAAATAATTAGTTCATTTTGTGACAGACAGATCTCATCTTCCGTGAAGGTCTGAAATTTGTGAATATTTTAAATTTGCGAAAAAGTAGTTACTAAATCTTGCTAGTATCAATAAAAGCTTTTACTGAAAAACCTAGTTTTGAACAAATATTTCATCATCATCAAGTGCCATCACTGCAACAGAGGTTGATGGTAATGGATCCCAATCTCTCTGTCTCTTGCCAGACTGGTACACACAGTCAAACTGTCTCCCGAGCACATCCTAATGTTGTCTGTCCATCTGTATCTCTGCTGCCCTCTGGCTCTCTTGCCTTTAATTCTGCTCTCCAAAATAACCTTTAGCAGACTGTCATGGCTTTTTATTTCCTTCAGAAGTATCTGTACTTGTTCCAGAACCTCATTATTGACTTTCATATCTTTCCAAGAAACGTTCAAGTCTTCTGAATACCTACATTTCAAAGGCCTCAATACGCTTCTTCATTTTCGTTGTCAGGGTCCAGGTTTCTACTCCATACAATAAAACTGAATGCACATAGCATCTAATGATTATAATTTTTAATATATGAGATATCTGCTTTGACGGAAGTATATCTCTTGTGCTGTTAAATATATTCTTGGCCATTGCAATTCTTTTAATCATCTCCCTTTCGCATTTGCCATCAAATGTAAAATATAGTATGTCGAAAATATTTACTTGTTTCTATGATTAACTTCTTTGTTCCTTAGCATTCCTATGGCATTTTTCATTTGCTATTTTAGTCATTAATTGAATGTTATACAGTCTCCTGCAAAACTACATTTCTCTTCTGAATGATTTAGACTTTAGAGTAGACTATTCACATTTCCCAAAACATTAAACAATCAAGTTGTCTAAATCAGCTGATGATAACACATATCAATCGTCGTGTCCTTTTATGATGCCTGCCCAACTAATATAGCCAACTATTAATTATTATCAATTAAATTACAGCACTACCTATTTTCAATAAAAATTTAATTGCAGTAACACTCGGCACAAACACAGCTAATGATAAATCACAACCTTCAATGTATGCAGATTATAGACCGCAGTTCTGAACTGAAACAACTACGACTCGTAGTGGAGTAGTGGATCAAATTTAATCAGCCAAATGTAAAGGACATATTTTGAAAATTCGAAATTACCACACACAGCAATGTTATTTAATAAACTAATGAGTACTTGTGCATGTAAGATTACAAAGTGGAGATGGCATTAATTAATTCAATTAATTATTATTAGATCTAATAATATTTATAATTCACATGTGTTTTTATCGTTGGACTATAATCACTATTTACGTTACTCGGTAAAGTTACTGTCAACAGTCATAAACATATAGTATAGTCTATAAGTATATTAGTATAGTTCAGTGAAGTGATACTAATAAAAATTGCTGGACGATTACTGTACACTTAAACTCGCAGCTAAAGTCAGTTTACATTTGTTACAGTTTTACAAATATGTATTACAACTTAAACAAATAAGATGAAAACTGAAGAGACAACTCCTTCGCTACTAGCAGGAAGTTACCAGCCCTGACCACAAATTGAACCCGATTTATTGCTATGATTTGTTTGCTTGTAATTGTGAATAAAAACGCATAATTGTTCAAATTCGGATAACATTTTTTTAATAAATTAAGATAACTGCAGTAAAATAAAGGCAATATCTTTTATTATATATCTAATATAGGTAAATAAACACGATATAATACGAAACTATCAGTATAATTCAAGTGACATCTCCAAATCGAAGGTCAGCTGCAATGGTTCTCCAACTGTCTCTTGCTCACATTGAATGAATGACGGTGCAATCTGCCATGAACTTCCCTGTCTATCTGTTGATGTTATCCTCCAACGTTTAGTTCTGGCACGTTTGCCGTCAACCTTTCTTTCCAGTTTTATTTTTAACAAGGTGCTTTGTCACTAATTCTCAGGGTCAGGTCAGGTCATCCCGTAACCGGTGAGGTCGTTGGGGCATACGTGAAGACATCCTCACAACACCACGCCACCCTTCTCTGTCAGCTGCCGCTGCCTGTGACTCTTCTGATGGGAGATTGGTCCATTCTTCTATGTTGTCCTCCCACCTCTTTTTTGGGACGGCCTCTTCGTCGTCTGCCTTGCACCTTTCCGTGGAGAATCGTATTTCCAAGACCGTTTGATCTCAATATGTGACCGTACCAAGCGAGTTTCCTTCTTTTGACAGTTGCCAAGAGGTCTTCAAAAGGCCCTATTGCTGTTGTAATTCTATCTCGTATTTCCTCATTTGTAACTCGATCTTTGTACGTGACGTTTAAAATTCTTCTGAAACATCTCATCTCCAAGGCCTGTATCCTTCACTGAAGGTCAGCTGTAACTGTCCATGTCTCACTAATTCTATGTGACCAAAACATCTTTGCAGACCTTATTTCTCAAAGATCTCATTTCTGTAGGTCGAGTATACTTTACTATCACAGTTTTTAAGTTTTTGTTTTCCTAGTATTAATCTCTATTCCATATACCTGACTGTTCTTTACTTGAATCGCAGATTTATGTAATCCTTGTTCGACTTCAACAGCAGAACTGTTTTATCCGCATATCTCAGATTATTTATTGACACGCCAGTGATAATAAGCCCGAGATGTCCTGTATGTGCTGAAAAATTTGCTCAGATAAGGTGCAGTACCCATCCTTGCCGCGCTCCTCTTTTTACATCTATATATGGCGAGTAAACCCTACCAGATATAACTTTCTCTACTTCTTATGTACCCATTATTAAGGGTCAATGGTTTGTTTGCTCTGTTGTTGTCGAACAGTTCATTTATATATTCCACTCAACTGTTTTATATATTGGTCTCGTCAAATAAGATGTTTGCATCTTTTTTCGTAATGCATCCTTCTTTGTCACATTTTTTTTTGTTGGGGGGGGGGGGGGGGGGGGGGGGGTGTCACCTTATTTTTTTATTCTCAAAGGCGGTGTGCTTTTATTTTGCGCCTGTCGGCCCAGTGCATCCGACTTCGGCGTGCATTTTATGTAAGGGTCTGCTTTCTCCTGCATTTTCCAAGGGTTTGCTTCCCTGGGGTAACGGCCGGTGATGTGATGAGAAGCAAACCCAGCACCTTTGAGTTGTGAGCCGTGTCACTTAACCACTAGCCCTGTCATATTTGAAAGACACTGTATTTCTGCATGCAGGGCTCTTCTAATACATTGTATTTCGACTGCATTTACTGTTCTGTTGCATGTCGGCACAGTGTGTGTATATTGCGTTATCCAGTACTGTATATTGTGAAGTGTAATTTGCTCTTTTTCTTTCTTTCATTTAGCTGAAGTTGTCGTCTGTCATTCATACAGTACAGTTTTATTTCATGGCTAGATTAATCTTTGTGACAATCCCTCCTAGTGCTTACATTATGAATTGGATTCTTTGTTATATTTTTCCATTTTTCTGACAGTAGTCTACGTCTACAGTTTTTATTTTTGACTTTCACATTCTATTTAAGTTTAATGGCAGGTTGTTTTAATGCTGAGATATATATTTGGAAATACTTGTGTATATCTTTCTATATTTATCCGTCTGTTGGCTATTTTAATCACTGTAGGATTGTAATCTGAATTTATGTCTGCACCTGGATAAGTTTTTGCCATTGCGAGTTGTGCCAGACGAATGTTTTAATATGCCCAAATAGCATATTCAAAGCTCAAAACAAGAAATCAATTTTGTTTTATCAGATTCGTAACCTAGGTGCTGCATTTAAATTATGCCACTTTACTTTTGTGCATCATATATTCTGACATATTGCGGAAAAAAATGTTGTTTTACCCTGTGACTATGTTTGACTAGTTACGGGGGTCCGCTACAATGTATGATATTTTAAACACGTTTGTATTTTACAAAAATCTGGCTATGCGACATTCCGGCGTCAAGGAAAACAACCATGGATTCCGACGACGATCAAGCCGACGTAAGTCAAATATATTTTCTCCCTTGAACCTCATTTGCTATTTTGTTTTATACAAATTGCTTTTATTATGATCGTATTCTTTATATGCCCACAATAATATAATTAAATGTACCGGTTACCACTTAAATTGCCAGTTCGGCAACACTAGCTCTTCAGGTTGTTGCCAGTCAGTGTGAGTGTTGTTGTTACTGAACTGTTACTGTTACCGTTAGTGTTTAGTAGTGTTTCTGTTAGTAGTGTTAGTGTTGCTGTTGTTACTGTTGTTACTGTTGTTGACTTGAGTGTTGACTGCTGTAGTACTCAGTACTGTTGTGTTAACTGTTAAGTTAAGAGTTAAAAGACTTTCTAGAGTTTAAGACGCAGTGTAGTACTAGTAGTTATTACTCATACTGGTTAGGTGAGGGATCAAGACGCTGAGCAGCGGATGAGCTGCAGTGGTCAGCGACCCATAGCTGACAGCTAGCGTCAGGGCCAGCGAACCAGAGCTGCCAAGACCCTTCTACACCTCCATGCGGTGATCCTGGATAACAGGCTGCAGCAGGGCAGACTGGCTAAGGAAAAGGGATCGAAGAGGGAATGCTAACCCGGTACTAAAGAAATGCTTGCTGAAGTCGGATGTGTTGGAGTTGGACCGAAAGGTGCAAATATCGCAGTCAAGCTGTAAACTACGACACAACGCATTCCGTTCTCTGGTCTACATTCTGCTACTTAAGCCCTTTCAGGGTTTGGTAGCAGGAGATTGAGAATGAACGAAGAAGAAGAAGAAGAAGAAGAATTGCCATATTGTTAATAAATAACAATAACAGTGTGACAAGATTAACACGGCGTGAAAGATTGCAACGCATCCAGAATGAGGGAATGCGTCTGATTCTGGGTGGTCTTAGAGATACCCTGATTATAAAGATGAGGTACATACTGGGACTTCTTTCTGTGGCATCCAGACATGAATTGACACAGACAAAAGCCTACATGCAAGTTTCTGCAGATAAGGGGTACCCGCTGTACAGTAACATCAATGGAACAAGAATCAAGACAGGGATGTCATGATTTTAACACAGGCAGAGAACACAGGTGATCACAGTCAGGGGGATAGTCAAGAGAGAAGAGAATAGATCCACACTGGTGATAGATGACAGATTACAACATTCATCATAATCATAGGCAGGAAATGTAGAGAATGGTGCAATGGATAAATAGATATTGACGATAACAGCTGATAAGTGCTAACACTCAGGAGCATGATGCTATCAAATACACTGATGAATTGATGCTATGTATGGAAAAACGTGTAGGAGCTTCTCTGCTACAGTGAGAGATCAGGTTGTTGAAGGGAGCAGGACATACAGCACATTAACTTCCAGTGTGAGAATGGGGATGGCGGCAGGGACCTCAGCTCTTGGGCGGCTAGCTGAGACCTCTTTAGCAAAAGCAGTCATCATGTCAAACTCCCAATCCTTACTTTGGAAAGTGCAGAAGGGCTGGCTAAAGCATGGGTGGATAGCCACTGTATAGGCCTTAAATCTCCAGAGGTTGGTGTGAATCCACTGTCAAGGTCATACAGGGTTATGAAAGACGAAGACCCAATATTGCCTCCAAGCTGCAGGCCTAGAAACAACCAGCACTCATGTAGTCTGGCTTAGAAAATATGCATCAAACAGGGAAACCAAACCCAGTCTCAAAATGATGGGCTAAAATTGGATGTGCTGGGCCATAATGTGCAGATATCACAGCCTTGCTGTAAACTACATATTGTCCTTTTTAGGATGAACACCAGAAAGAAAGAAAGGAAACAAAAGTAAGACTTATGGCGGTTGGTGCACAACAAAGGCTGATTCCATAAAAATACTCTTTTTGGTATTAATTAGTGTTAGCACAGAATACTTGGACTGCACTGGCATGACAGGGTTACTAATGTAGAGCCCATATGGAATGAACATTGCAATCTCCAGTGTGACAGGACATATTGTGGAGGTGGTTTGGACAAAAATTAAGAAGAACACCAAATAGCATTATCTGTCAGTCTCTTTTCTGGACCTCAAAGAGCAAAAGAAGTAGAGAAATGCCTAGTAACACTTGATGAAGGGAAATAGCTATAAATGTGGCAGAAGCTGATCAGATGTTGGAGCATCTGGAGATTTTGGCAGAAGACAGGAAGGCTTAGCGTGTGTTTGTTGAGGGCTTATGCTCCAATAAAACAAATTTTCTGGATAATTTGCTGTGAATATTTATATATTTTTTTTAAATCTCTAGTTCTAACTGTTTTATTACTGCAGTTTTATCTCATAATTGATTTTGTTATATAAGAAATATCAGAATTGTCCATTTTGTCAGGTGTCACTTGAGACCTCTACATGGTCCAGCTGTAAAATTGTATGTTATAAAGTCTATATAGTTAGGAATAAGGTACAGGATTGAACACTAACATACACTTTTCATATGAACAGCATTAAACTATGTGTCACAGTGCTTATTCATTGTATAAAATGGTTGTTAAGCTGATTACTTTTATGGAATTGCTTCTGCAATACATGAAAACGCTCAATATTGTTACCACATTTTCTCATTTAATCCTATGGTACATTGAAAATGAATAAACCAACATCAAATTTCTTTAAAAATTATAAAATAAGTCTGATTGGTTTGAGAATATAACTTAATACATGATTTGATTTACAGATTTATATAAGTTACATTGCCATGTTTTAATATATTTACAACATCACAGACTGGTGACTATAAAACAGACTTTGATATTGTCAAAGTAAGTCAAAATGTTCTTCGAATTTATCAGCATTGTGTGCTTCCTTTTTTTTTTTTAAGTGATAACAAAAGTTGAATTTTTCAAAATGCAATTGAATATTTATGGTTTTGTTTTTGGTTTAAAATATTTTGGACATATATGTAATATTTCTTGTTTAAAGAGAAATTCATTCTTGAGGAGGGAAGATTAGACAATTTACTATACATTCTGGTTGCAAGAGAAGATCATATAATGAAAAGAATTCCAGCACTAAATTCTGAACATAAGATTGTTCTACAGGGAATTAAAACAGAGGCAAACTAATAAATATCAGAAAGAAATCAGATCTACTGTGAAGGCAGTTTCATACACATCACATTCATATTATCCTCGTCATCAGACTAGCAAATATGTTGTATGCAAGGAAGCCAACAATATTTTGAATGCATACCAAACGTTTGCAGTGCAGAACAAATGCAGCTCTAAGTCTTTGATCAGTCCATCTCGCTCCATGGGCTCCTTCATAGACGTGTTCAGGCATATGGCCACCAAAACGTTGTTCTACATGTCCAACTTATGTCAAGCATGCTTATTACGTCTAGCCCAGCGATGTTTACGTGATATCATGGCTAACGCAACGTCCTGGAACCAAGTTTGATATCGAATTTCTTAGTTTCAGATCTTGTCCTTTACTGACATTTTTAGTATGCATCGTTCTATTTCTCTATGAGTGACAGAGATTCTTAGCATATTTTTTGCTCGTTCCACACTTCACATCCGTAAATCATGGCTGGAATTGCAATGGTATTAAAAGCATGGGCTCTTGTCGTGGTATTGATCATCTCTTGAAGTATTGGCTTAATAAAGTGAAGGAACACCAAACTGCTTTCCATCGTCTAGAGATTTCATGATCAATTTTATGGGTGATATTTATCTTTTGGCCTAGGTAGATTCATTATAATTAAATTGGTTTTAGTAAGATTTTAATTAAAAATACATTTGTTTATATTTTATGTACCTCATTAATAATAATAATACCATTTTATATAAATAGATGCAATAATTATTTCAGAAAACAACCAAATGCAACTTATTTTGTGAAATATGTCTTTTCAAAGTAAAAAGCGTAAACAGACATCAATATGTATTAGCATTGTTATCTTAGGCCGACACACATGGTTAACAGTGTTTAGTAAAGCAGTATTAACATCAGGAATTGCCCATTAAGTAACGTATAATCTGTCTAAGCTTATCATTTATTTACTGACAGGCTGTTGCAACACTAAGTGTTTATTAATTATGTTGTTTTTTTGTTGCGCCTTCTCTTATTTATTGGAGAGAGCTGATGGCATATCCGAATGTATTTATTCTAGCATTGCCAGTGGTTTGCTCCTCCTTTACATTTGCCGTACTTGGTAAATATGCAAAGCTTTAGATTTTACCCATCCGTACATTGTGTGATGGCCAGTGTGAACTATGGCAATGGGATCTTTGTGGACTTCAAATATCCAGCCAAGATGAACCTGTCATTTGGGGGTTATAACCCAGACCAAGCAACACACTTTTCTTAATGAAGCATGTTAGGTTGGAGCTAAATTCAGAAAAGAGCAAATGTTACAGGAAATTCAGCATAAAACAAAACGATAAATACAACTAGACTGACTCTGGGAGAATCCTTACACTAACACTTCAGACGAGACCATTCTTAACAGGCATCTCCATTGCATACTCAGCACTAAATCGTCAAAAGTAATAAACACAAACTTGTAGAAATGAATAAGTCAACAACTAATATAACCAGAGATTGAAGAAAGTCAAGATCGCTTCATTTAATCACTCCTCTTCTACCCTGGGGGTGTAGACGACGTTGTATATACTTGCAATCGAGTAGGCAGATAGACAGGTGATTAGTCTGTTGTGTATTAGCATAATGGAAGGGTGCCTTTTCTTTTTACCTATACGCAAGTCACTGTTGGGTAGGCATTTCTATATCTTTAGGATTGTGCATGAACAACAGCTAGCATCCTGTTCATTTCAATTTTCAACTTCCAGGATATTTTGTTTTAAATGTGTACACCGTGTACATGCATTTCCAAGTTGATCATTGCACTTCGATTGAAGTAGGCAGCTTGATCTCATCTCCTTTGAAACTACTACAGTAGCAGTGGCAAGACATAAATCAAGACGACTGGAGGTTCTTCTTCTTTGTCTGCTTTCATTCTCAATCTCCCTTTACCAAGTCCTGAACATGACTTTCCAAGTAGCAGGATGTAGTCCGGAGAATGGATTACATTGTGTCTCTAATTTATAGCTTGACTGCGATATTTGCACCTTTTGCTCTGATATGTTCGACTTCGCCAGCGACTGCAGGTAATTCAGGATGCATGCACTCTGGGGCCACCTCCTTTGAGACTAGGGGTTGCTTGAAACTTACCGGCTCAAACATATACAATTTCCATTCATCGCTTTGTGAAGCGAGTGGATTAACTTTCCTATAATATGAAACTATAGTAATTTGAGCTTGAAAAGAAAGAAAAACAAAACATATGCCACAGCTAGTCTTACCTGTTTTGGTGAAAGAGAAACTGAAGCATTTTTGATGGTGGTAAGCTCCCAAAACGTATTCTGTTAGTAGTCATCACATGAGATATCAAGATATTCTGTTTGTTGTGTGTGACTTTCAGCAGTTAAGTATTAATTTTTCGGAACACGTGATCCAGGATCTAGTCCAGAAATACACACTTAATTACCATGTCTATTAACTTGTAATGGGTTACCTTAACATGCAAGGTGTTTTTTTAGCTTGTTCGTTGTACAGACATGCACAATTTGTGTTTAGCTAAACCATTTTTTAAATTGACAAATTCCATAAACACACTTTCGTTTTAAATATCTCGGGTGGCTAGACGTCATTTAAAAAAACAACTAAGAATACATTTCCGCCATTATAGCCCGATAAAATATTTGAATCAAATTGATCAAAAATGTGTTTATTTCTTGTAATCTATTTCTTATATTGATTGAAAATAATGCTGGCTGTTGTTTGTGTAAATGAAAAAGACTACCAACACTGTTGTTAATCTGCTAGAGTTTCATATTTCAAGAATCCACTGCTCAATGAATTTGAGAAATGTGAATGCATTATTGTTAGAATTATAATTACTTGTCAACCAAACACCCTCGTCCCCCATTAAAAAACAACTTTAAAGTCATGACATTTATTTTTGTGTGCTATTTTTTACTCCTAATATGTGGTTTTTATGTATCTGATGTAAGCATATTCATCTACTGCCGTAGAGAAGAATATTTTACTCCAAAATCTAAATGGAATGAACTGAGGTTTATAAAAGAAGCTTAATACTGACAATTTAAAGGGAATGAATTGGGGCTCTTCTTCTTTGGTGTTCATCTTGTTAAGGGCATTTGTGATGTTGTGTTATAGTTTACAGTGAGACTGCAATTTCTGCGATTTTCAGCCCGACACATCCAATTCCAGCAAGACATTGTTGGGACTATATTTGCCTTCCCTTTTTAATTCCAAATCTCTTATCCAGATTGCATGGTTGCAGTCTGTTTCCTGGGCTGCCAATTGACGGCAGAATAGGGTCTTGGTCAGTTATGGGTCACTGACTCTGCTGGCATCTGTCAGCTCATTCATTTCATCTTCGACCCCAAAATGGGGGTTCAGATAACACGCTAACATTTACAAATTAAAGGGAATGAACTAGTTCAGAAAATAGTGTCAAATTAAAGGGAACGAACTGCGATTAAGAAAACTCGCTTAGCATTCACAAATTAAAGGGAAGGAACCTATCCAGAAAAATATAACCTAATCAACACATATTGCTCCAATTAGCAAGTGAAGCCATCACTGCAGTTAGTACCCTTGCAAGAAGTTTGTGCCAATGCATGTGTATGCTCTTGTAATGGTGGTTTCTGTAGATTGTTACTTAGCATGATGGTGCTCCCAGTCCTATGCACAACCCGCATTAGTCACCATTTCATATATGGATAATAGGATGCAGTTGTCATATTCTCTTGTGCATTTAGCCGGTCCCGAAGAGAGAGAGAGGCTCACCCTGGGGGCGACTCTTCCAATTCTCTGTGTTCTCACCTCACTCTTGTTAATTTGACTCTGTCCTACAGTCACACTCTCGCACAACTTTCACACGCGCCCTCATGGTGAGGCCCTTCCATTGCACTTTGGTTGGGCTAGCTTCTGAGGGCGCACAAACCTAGCATGAGTACATACAGACACATACATTCATCCAAGCACTGGTTTATGCGTCCTGATATCGCCCAATGGACTACGGTCTGGGGTGGAAAATGGCGCGCCTCCGCCAGTAGAAACTAGTGAGGCAAACATCTAAGCAACAACAACATATGCATTTAGCCAGGGTAAGTAGGTAGTTAGGCAGGCAGGCTGCTTAAGCAGTCCATGAGTCGCTTAGTCCCAGGCTGCATTTCGTCCAAGGGGATCACATTCTCAGCAAGGTGGATCCCTTGTCCAAATAGGACCAAACAATGATAGTTTAGCATGGTGAGTGTGATCTTCAGGCCTGTCCGTTGGGTGACTTCTTTGTTTGAGAACCAGCCATAACAGAGAATCGTAAGAATTCACCTATTGATACACATGTGGAAGTTTTCAATGTGCTTCTAACTGGCCTGGAGAATAGTCCAGGAGATGTAAAGTGAAAAAACAGGTTATGTAACTCAGTAGTTTTGAGTGAAAGCCTCTCCTGGTTCCAGGCTTGACACAGGATGTTCATGGAGGTAGCAGCCGGACCAACTGTCCGAATGATGTCTAGGTGGCGTCGTGTTTGGGAGTTTTGTTTACTGTCCAGGAAATCAAATCCTCCGTTGGGACGACATGGTTGCCATCGACAATAACTCCTGCTCTGGTGGAATTACAGACAAAATTTAATATCGGTGGAGGCCTAATCTAGATGTATGGTCATTTGGGTGCTCCAGGGGCTTTATCAGTGCATGAATGTGGAAACCTGGTATTTTTTTTGCGTTCGCTTTATTTCTCTATTCCCCAAGGCGGTGTGCGTTGCACTGTGGTTTTTATTTTGCGCCTGTCGGCCCAGTGTATCCGACTTCAGCATGCATTTTATGTAAGGGTCTGCTTCCTCCTGCATTTTCTATGGGTTTGCTTCTCCGGGGTAACGGCCGGTGCTGCGATGGGGATCGAACCCAGCACCTTCGGATTGTGAGCCGTGCCACTTAACCACTAGGCCACGCCATCCCCGAAACCTGGTATGACTACATCAATTGTGGAATTGAGGCCGGTCAGACACAGCTGTCTGTTGGTGACTCCTGGGTTGTACATCTCTAGTTGACCAAGGATCCAGTCCATGACATGGCAGATCTACACTTTCAGTTTAGATCAAAATCAGAATTTTCCACTGGGGGACGCTGCAGCAACTTCAGTGCCGAAGCCAGTGCCCTGAAACAAGGAGCTGAAACCATTATAGACCATAAGGAGCAGGCAGAAAAGCAAGTGGTCATTTTCACAGATGCCCTAGCAGTGTTAATGGCGCGCAAGAACGCCTGTCCCAGTGCTTCAAAAAAAAGCACAGCCCAGTGGATACCAGCCCACTGCAACATTCCAGGCAACGAGGAGGCAGACAGACTTGCCAGAGAGGGAGGAATGCTGCAACAGAGTGATACAGAGATCACATACAATGAGACAAAAGCATTCATCAGGGCAACATACAGTGCAAAATGGAAAAAAGACCACCCTGGCCACATAGAAAACGATGCCTACCATCAACTTTCCAGGCGAGACCAGGTGATAATTCTCCGGCTACGCACAGGTCACAACAGACTTAGATGCCATCTGTACAACAAATTCAAGATTGGCACTACAGAACGTTGTGCCTGCGGCACAGCCCCTATGAAAGCAGAACTTATTTTGCAGTCCTGTCCACTGTATACAGACAAAAGAAATATCATTTAGCAACAGCCAGTGTCCTTCCACGAGAAGCTGAACGGAAGCGTATAGAGCCTTGAGTCGACTGCTGCCTTTGTTAGAAACATTGAAGTTGAGGTCTGAAGATGAACGAGGAAGAAGAAGAAGAAGATCAAAATCATGCAATCCATACTAAGCAAATTCTACCGATAACTTTAAAAAAATAGTTAAACTGATCGCTTCTTTATGTACCATTAAGATAGAAGAGCAGCTTTACTACTATACTTATTGGTGAATTATACAAAATAAAATAATTGACTGCTGCGCTTTAGACTCAGATTGTAATACACACCCACAATTAAAATTTTAAAAATATATATACACATGCATACATACATACATACATATATACAGACATACACATATGTGTGTGTGTGTGTGTGTATTTTAATGAGTAAGCTCTGAGTTCAGATTTTGTCCAAGCGATTACCCAAATATATGAAATAAACTTAACTTAAAGCTTTTAAATAAAGCTTCGTACCCACTCTCTTTTTGGAATATTTTTTTTGAAGGTAGGCCTTTTCAGTGTGAAACTATTTTTCTCACTGCACAAGTGTATATCCTTGGATTGAAAATATTTTATTATGACTTACATGCCCTGAAATATCAGATTACTTCTTAATTGCTCGTTCTCAAATAAACACATCTATTTCTATCATAAGCTCAGTGGTATATTTCAGAATTTCTTATCGTCATACAGTTTATCCCTTAATTGGGCTGGGAAAGGTCATGTTATCACTCTGCTCCTGTTATGGAGCTGACAGACATGGATGACATATTCTACCGTTTATTCTCCTCTCAGTCAAACATCTGTTTGACTCTTTTTTTAATTTGCCTCATATAACCAAAATGACTTATGGTTGAAATAGTGTACATTCATCAATAGAACACTATTCCTTTATTCCCACGTTAGGGGCAATGGTATTCACACTTGGTAGTTTAATGTATAACTAATTCTTGTCAGCTCATTGTAGCTGAGCTAGTCACCAGCTCTGATGTAATCATTTGCTCTAACTGTGGTTGGATTATCATGCCAATTAATTTGTACAGACTTTCTGTAACTGAATTAGTTACTGTACTAAGTTTTCTTCTCTTTCCAAGAAATGCGACCCACATTTCGAAGGCTTGAACACTCTTTTCCAATTTGCTATTAATTGTCCATGTTTCGGCGCCATAAAGTAGTGACATTAGTATAAACAATTTTAACAGCTTGGTATTAGTCTTATATCATTACTATACAGAGTATAACGTACATTTGAACGGTTACTAGCTATGACATAACCAAATACTATATCTGTGGTTGGAAGTGAGTTGTTTGCCATAAATAGTCACAATTTTACAAAGCAACAACTTGGGCTCCCTGTTAACAAGCGGATTGGGGGTGGGGGGGGGGGGGGGAAACATCAGAGTCAGGTGAAACAAACTGATCAAGACCCCACTCCATTTACTCGTAGGGCTTCTGGAAACAGGTTTTGTCACAACATACTGGCCAACAAGAAGGGGGATGAAACTGTAATCCCCTGTGATGAGCTTACCGAAGAGTCTAGCATTGCACTACAGCCAGGAGGACACATGTGTTCAGCTTCTCAAATATGCCTCGAGAAGAGCCACTGTAACCCACTACCAAAGAGATGTTATTAAGAGTTAAATTAACTCAGTACACGTATCTTCAAACAGTAATTTTGACTCCGTACAATTCTTTTTTATGTTTATTTTTAAAAAATCCCTGCAGGGCATAGGGTGACCACTAAATTAGTTTCCTTCTTGGAAGCCTATACTAAAGCAATTACAGGTCCTATTGCAGTGATAGTTTCTGTAGCAATGCATTTTGCATGATAAAGTTGCTAGCCCCATGCAAGACCCTCTTAAATAGCATGTTTTATAATGTATGTATAGTATGTTTTATAAAGGATGTATAGCATGTTTTATAATGTACGTATAGCATGTTTTATAACGGATTTATAGCATGTTTTATAATGTATGTATATCATGTTTTATAATGTATGCATAGCATGTTTTATAAAGGATGTATAGCATGTTTTATAAAGGACGTATATCATGTTTTATTATGTATGTAAAACACTGCTCTATTTATGATGTTAAATAGCATGGCTATATTTATGACTTTTAAGTAGTACATCTCTATGAATGACTCTATATGGCATGTCAGATTGTATAGTTTTATAGAGCATGCCTTTTGTATGATGTATATAGAATGGCAATACGTATGACTTTACACAGTGTGATAGTGTTTATAACTTTATAAAGCATGGTAAATGTATTACTTTATATAGTATAACTATTTTTCACTTATCTGTCTGGTTCCTCTTGGAACATTGGACCTCAACAGGTTATTTTAATTTCTGTGTTGTCCTTTTGAGTACATGTTAAACTTATTGTTATAACAATAAATAAGATTGAAATATTTTTTTTAGTCATAAAGTGGTGAAGGCTTGGAATGCGTTGCCACGGGAAGTAGTTGAGGCAGGGACAAGTAATGCATTTAAGAATAAATTCGATGCGCATAGCTTTTAGAGCAAGGTAATATAAATGAAACTGGTTGTATACATACTCTGCAGAGTCTTCTAAATCAGTAGAAAGACGTTAAGTTAAGATGTCTAAATTACTCCAACTGAAAACAATATACCCCATAATCAGCGTAGCACCATCTGAGACATGACGTTTCACATCAGAAATTGAAACATAGAAACATGCAAATGACCTAAATCACCCTATGTTTGGACACCAGATACAGCGCACAAGACTGAAATCCAGACGAAGTTTCTTACTGTTAACACAGCTCATATAGACTAGTCAAATGTCAAGACAGGGTCCCGGACACTGTTGTTCAAGAGAGAGCTGGAATCCCTAGCATTGATACCAACATGATGTATTCACAGAATCGCTGGTCGGGTCATGTGGTTTGCGTGCCAGACTATGAGCTGCAAAAAATAATCTTCTGTGGCGAGATGCAGAAGGGCAAACGCTCCAAAGGAGGCACAAAAAAGAGCATTAAAGATACGCTAAAAACGTCTTTAAAAGCCTTCAGCATAAACCTCGAAACATGGGAAGATGCTGCAAAAGACCATATAACCTGGCGCACAGCTCCCCGCAGATGAGCAGTGTCACGCGAGACTTCTAAAAAGACTGCAGCAGAACGGAGAAAGGCCAGAAAAGTCTCGCGAAGCGAACTTTCCATGCCATCACTGCTTGCGAGTAAGCAGATCCCAGACTGGACTTGTCAGCCATCTCCGCACCCATCCACAACCCGGAATTACAGAATACTCGACTAGAAGGACTGGCTAAAATGAAAACAAGAAAGGTCCTCATCACTCGTGATGGCCGAACAACAAAAGCTAGTCCCGGAAAACGTTGCACCAAAAAATGGAATGAACTGACATAAGTTCCCTGGATCTGACAGTAAAAACCTGTGCTTGGAGAACACATGCCCCACGCAACATAGAAGTCAGTAAATAGAGTCCGAACTGATGTAACACGACGCAGGAAGAACTTAAATAGATTTGGAAGGCAACCCAGTACTAAAAAATGTCTGCTGAAGTCGGATGTGTTGGAACGAAAGGTGCAAATATCGCAGTCAAGCTGTAAACTACGACACAGCGCATTACATTCTCTGGACTACATTCTGCTACTTGCAAAGCCCTTTTCAGGGCGTGGTAGCGGTAGATTGAGAATGAAGAAGAAGAAGGACACAGTGATGATGTGATACATGCAACTGTGGAGCAACTGGAGCAAGATAAGACCCAGACTGCCTGATGATCTGCCCAAACCATCAGGAAACATGCAATATGGATGGCATGTTGAGGGCGAATGACAAGGCAATCCAAATGGCTGAACATTGGTCACGGAAAGTAAGTAAGTACCTCTGCCGTCTATTGTAAAGTATGCAACAAAGCCATTTGTCTATGAAGATCTACAGTATGGATGTAATACTCTTGCTCACAAGTCATGTTTCCAAGCCATTCGTGTTAAATGATCTTATTTTTCCCCCTCTTACTGTTTTTTCTAGGTCTGTACAATATGGCAATATCCGTCTTTTTTGTCTTCCTTTATATTCTTGTTGTTTGCGAATGTCCACAATGAGTAAGATTACTTTTTTGTGCACTCTTTAAAGGACGTTAAGTAACGGGTTGCAGTAGCTTTCATCACATCCCGAGCATGCTGATGAAGGTGGACCTGGGTCCTCCAGGCTGTTGTGCTATGCTTGGCTTCATCTGCGTGTTCCTCACTACGCGTGGGATCACGTTGAACCTCACCTTGTGAGCCAGACCTTTGTCCTCGACAACAGCCCGTTTCCAGGACGACCAACGAGGAGGTCATATGAGGGTCTTGGTCAGTATATTTCTCCTGACCCTGGCTAACATTGTCGGATCAGTGTGTTTTGCCTGACCAGATATTAGCCACGTCCTCTCTCTGCCTTTATATAGTATGGTTAATTGTAGGACTTGAGATATATATATCATTTGTCTTCATACTTATTTTAATTGGGTTTAAGTCGCTCTTGTCATGGTCAGGAGCAACTTAGTGACAAAGACCCACGCCTCACATCAACTTGGAAACAGGCTTGTTACAGCAGACTGGCCAACACGGTAGGGGGTCATCATTGTCATCCCTATTATGATGAGACCCCTATTATTGCACTACAACCAGGAGGACCCAAGCCTGTTGCCAGTTAAAGTTAATAAAGAGTGAAGAATTTACTAAGCACAAGTAGCTTCAAACAACACACCACCATTCTTATTTATCTATTGTGTATAGATCTGTAAGTAAAAAGCTTTGTGGGTTGTTTTTTTATTTGTGCGGTGATTTTTGTATTTAAACGTTTTACATATCACGGTTATTTGCATGTCTTGGCTGATTGTGTGACTTTATATAAAGGTAAAAGCATTCCCATAGCATACACTGCCATTGGGGATGACGTGTTTAGAGCCTTCATTGTACTAAGCCACAGCTTAGTGAGGTGGGGTGGCCAGTTCCCTTCCTCTCTTCTTTTTTTCCTTTCCTGACTACCAGCCAGGTACTTATTTACAGCTGGGTTGACTGGAGCTGGTGGTTGTGGGAGTTGAACCGTACCTGTGCCATGAAAAGTGAGTGCGCTACCACTGTGCCAATCAGTCGCTCATGACTTTATGTATGGTGGCTATTTTTGGAACTTAGTTCTTCTGCGTTCGTTCTCAATCTCCCGATATAAAGCCCTGAACAGGGTTTCACAAGTAGCAGGATGTAGTACGGAGAACGGAATGCGCTGTGTAGCTAGTTTATAGTTTAACTGCGATATTTGCACCTTTCGGTCCGACACATCCGTCTTCGGCAGGGGGAACTTAGTATATCATGGGGGTGGCAAGAAGAAAGCCACCATTTGTCTTGTGAATTCTTGAGAGTAAAATGTTTTTTTTTTTTTTGGTTGTGTTTTTGGTCTTAGCAACTTACACACCTTAAGTTTGTTGTTGTTATGGTATTTTTGCCTCAATTTGGCAGGTCACTTTCAACCACAGACTCAGTCATTTTGGTTATATAGGAACACTTCTAGATTTGGCTGTTGTTTTGTATATAAGAACAATTTAGATTTGTGTGTTGTTTTAACAAATAGACTTGTTTGTCTCTGTCATTTTCTTCAGATCTCCGTCAATATATTTCGAGATTACCATTAAATATTTCTTTTTATATTACTTGAAAATGACTGTACAATACCGTGATCTCAAAGCTGTGCAAAGAATCCCTACACTCGTAACACTGTAACCTGTCTAGCATGTCAAAGGAGGTGACCAAGGCGGTTTTGGCATGCGACTGGCTAAAAAATATAAACCACAAGGAAAATAAAAGACAATTACCCCCGGGAGAGAATACGAGTCAATAAGCTGTAGTAATAACACATTTGAATCATATCTTTTCATGTTATCTTTCTAATCGTAGCTAAAATTGCCTTCTCTACACTAAAAATGTAATTTATCTCAGCTTGCTCTATAATTTGTTCTTCAAAACATCTCCAAGACGGCAATCTTGACTCCGAGAGCCACCATGTAGGCAGCCGGGGTCTCAAAATCAACCTCAGGTGTATAAACCGCCATTTATTATTTATGTCACGCTAAAAATGCTAATCGTAAAACTGTAAAAATTTGTGTTAGGCGTTCCGTTATCGCGAAAACACATGGTTGTTATTTTTCGTACATTCTCGGGGAGGCGGACGGTTTAATACAGAAATCGAAGAAGCCGACTGCATATAGGAACTACATTTTATTTACCTAACTTACGAGTATGGAGACAGTCACGCGGGAATGAAGTACTTAGCGGCTTCATCTGCGAAATATATAATATGAGATGAGCACTGCACAGACAACGAAGATTATCAGCCACCACGCCCACTCAATATGCATGTAAACAACATCTCTTTTCAGCATGCCTTGGAGTTCAAGTACCTGGCAAGTTTATCGGAAGATTAATATCGCTAACAGACGATATAACCTTACCAGCTTCGTATCAATCTGCTGTATTATCTAATAGAATGCCAACAGATGGGATTTGGCTGATATGATACCATCTCTACTCGTTTCTTTGTGTTGTGTCTTCAATTAGAAGTAAAAATTACGGATTGCGATATCACGTAACTAACTTAACGTAACGTAACTTAACGTCTTTATACTGGTTTAGAAGACTCTGCAGAGTCTGTATACAACCAGTTCCATTTCATCACCTTGCTGTAGAAGCTATACGCATCCAATTTATTCTTAAATGAATGAACTGTCCCTGCCTCCACCACCTCCATTGGCAATGCATTCCAAGCATTCACAACTCTCATTACTACACCCGATTGGAACGCAGGTGGAATAGAATGGTCCACTGTAACATCCCACGCTTGTCGTGAAAAAGACGGTTGAAAAGGGGCATGCGATGGTTAGCTCCCTCATCATGTTAAATCATTGCTATTGAAACCGTCCACTGCAAATCCTCGAAAGACATGGTTCCTAGAAAGGAAACCAAATATAGTGCTGTTGCAGATAGGACGAACACCCGCCAACTCAGAATGTATACAGAAATGAAGGAAAGAATCAGTTTTTGTGTACATTTTAAGAGAGTTACAGCTACTAAACTGACCAAATTACTGCGTAAATAGACACACAACAACAAGTATAAACAGTTTGACAATTTCGACGTGGAAAAAAAGTCAACAATAAAAATGGTAAACAACATTAGGGATATGAAGTTGTGGAGGAACTATTTACATCTACACGACAACATAATAATTGCAAAACCAGAAGTTAAATTCGGCACAGAGATCGGAGAAGCCGACTGCAAATATGAACTACATTTTATTTACCTAATTTACGAGTATGGAGACGAGACTGTAGTATTTGGCGGCTTAATCTGCGAAATATATAATATGAGATGAGCACTGCTTAGACGACGAAAATTATCAGCCACCACGCCCACTGAATATGTATGTAAACAACATCTCTCTTCAGCAGGCTTGGAGTTCAAGTACCTGGCAAGTTGTTTACGGAAGATGTACGTCTTGATAAATGAATTAAAACAAAGAACGTGCAGGGACTTACCAATTGTCGCCATTACTTACACTCGCACATCAGATGCGGAACTAAACTAAATCTGATCAATATTATATTATTATACGAATTCCGCTGTCCCGAGTGGCCCGCCGGGGTCTTTGTGTGTGACATTGATAAGAATAGAACCACTGCCCCACATATAGCCTGTCGTAAGAGATGATTAACTGTGTGACATAGCATAACACAGACCATAGTTATGTGGTTTGTTTAGAGCAGCATAGATGGCGCCCTACAGGCTGCGGGTCTACTTTGTTGTTTTTTTACGCTCACCTTATTTCTATATTCCTCAAGGCAGTGTGCGTTGCACTATGTTTTTTATTTTGGGTCTGTCGGCCCGGTGCATCCGACTTCGGCATGCATTATATGTAAGGGTCTACTTCCTCCTGCATTTTCTTGTGGCTTGCTTCCCCGGGGTAACGGCCGGTGCTGTAATTGAGGAGCAAGCCCAGCAACTTTGGGTTGTGAGCCGTGTCACTTAACCACTAGACCACGCTGTCCCCACTCTCTGGTGTTTGAGTCTATTAAGATGGACTCGAACATAGGTTAACCACTCTCAGCGGCATTTGTCTTAACGCACTAGAGTAATAAGCTGCTCGAGCCTAGCCCACTAAGCAGGAAATCCTCCTCCTGGCTACATCCAGCTCACAGCAGAGCTGAGACATGTACAGGTGCACCCGCCCCTGTAGAAGTACAAGTTGACTAAGACTCCTCTATCAATTTAATATATTGTATTTATCCAAGACACGGGCAATCGAGACTAGCCTCAAGATCAGGTGAAATATACTGATCAAGACACCAACCTCACGTCCTCGCAGTGGTTCATGGGAACAGGCTCTTACAGAGGTCTGGACAACGAGGTGGGGATCGACACTGTGATTCCCCATTGCTGTGAGCTTACTTATTACCACACTGCACTACAGCCACGACGATTCTGGTCCACCTTCTCAAGTACGCCTCGGGTGTAAAAAGAGCCACTGTAACCCGCTACTCGCAGTGTATTTAGCGAAATGTCACAGCCAAAAACAAACGATGACGTAAATAAACTACATAGAAGAGATCAAAGTCTCATCTTTCAGTTCCGAACAGGACATACCAGAGTCAATAGATATTTAAACCGCATCAATCCCCAGCACCTGCGCTTGTGTAAACATTGCTCTCAACCCGATGAAACAGTTCGACATCTACTCATTGAGACATAAGGAAAAGATTCTTACAATCACTGCCGACAATTACAAACACACTGTACGGAGCAGTGCCACAACTGAAGAAGACCTACATGTATATAAGAATGGTATTGGGCCGCCAAGAGCAAGCTTGCTCAGCAGATATGAGATAACAACAACCCGCTACCAAAGAAATGTCAATAACAATCCAATGCACGGATGATAATTACAACACATGAACATTACACGTCTGAGCAAAATTGTCAATTTCGCAAGAAAAGATAGAATGACGAAGATGAATCACAATGAATGGACTGACAGAAGAATCAACGAATCACAGCTGACCAAGACACTATACCGCCTCCAAGTGGTGGGCCCAGATATAAGCTGCATTAGTGTGATCTGGTTAAGACAGTAGGGATTGTAGAGGAAAGGCAAACCCGGTACTCACACATTCTGAGCTGAAGCTGAATGTGTTTACCCGAAAGGTGCAATTATCACAGTCGCGCTGTAAACTACGACGCACCATCAGTTTCAGGACAAACGCAGAAAATGAAGAATCATCAGTTTTGACCTCAGAAATGGTGCATGCATTAATTCCTGTGCTGAATAGACACGAAGATCGAAAATAAAATGGTTCGGTTATTATGAATCAAGATCTTGAGCAGCGACCAAAAAATGACTGCAGACGCCAGAGACCCAGAGCTGCCAAGACCCTCTGATCAACTACCAATGCGATGATACAACACATATCTGTTTACATGACGCGAGGAAGTCCACTTGTCAACTAGTTATCCAGTGTACTAGACATAACACACTAACACGGCCTTGCTTACGCAACGCATAACACTCAGTTCAAGACAGGAAACTTTAACTTGTCGCAACAAAACAGAAGCGCACGGAAAAGTATCAGGCAGTAGGCAGTAGAATGTGTGCTTCATTGGCTTTTCTCGTCTTGTGAGACGATAATAATTGTGCTTTGAAAGAAAGGTATACGACTACACTCCATGACGATAACGAATGTGACTCGTTAGACCAAACCGGGCAGAGAAGCGTCTTCCACAGTGTATGCAAGGGAACTCATGACCGTTTGCGGCATCGCATGGTGTAGCGTGTCTTCACAAACTCTGAGTCTTTAGCCTATCAGCAATCAGTATCTCCTTTGTCTGTATTCCATGCTTAATCATGCCCTTCCATGTAACATGATCCATGGCGTCGTGTTCCGTTTTTCCAAATCGATCCCTGCATCATTCATATCCCACTTGCCTACATCCTTGTACCGAAGTAGTGGCCGGCCCCGAGACCTTTTCCCTAACTGTAATTCCCCATAGAGAAGGTATTTTGGTATTCTGCCATCATCCATCCTCCGAATGTGTCCCAGTCATCGGAGCCTTCGAAGACTAAGCATGGTAAAGATTGTGACAGTGCCTGTTCTCTTCAACACCTCTGCGTTGGTGATCTTGTCTTGCCACCCAACCCCTTAAGCAATGCAATAAGATAGTGGATCCTGGGGTCCCTTACTGTGGAAGAAATAATAGCACCACTGCACCTCTTTTCATGTTGTAAAAGAAGACTGAAGAGAATCGTGCGAGGTGCCTGTGACCTCATTGCATAAACCACATTGCTACAGAAATCACTACTGTAAAAACACACACAGTGCTTTGGCGCATACTTCATAAAGGAGGCCAGCTGGGGCACTATACTTCGGATGGAGTGAAGAAAGGGAACAAAAGAAGAAGAAAAATACACAAAGCTAAACTATTAGAATGTCAGAAACGTCTGTATGTTATTGTTAGCAAACGTATTACATGACTAACTGCACCCGGCTGTTTATACCGTAAAAGGCAACTGAGGAGGGTTGTGTATGGTGCTAACAACATCATCATGTAGTACGAAGTGCTATATAAACCACAACTACTCACTGGTTCAGGCCCTTTCGAGAAGACACATTATATTAGGGGGGGGAAGGGTCTATCTTTATTTTGAAATGGTGACCGGATGATTTTGCGGTAAAATAAGTTATCATAGCGGCAGATCGATAGCATAAGTTATCATAGCGGCAGATCAATAACATAAGTTATCATAGCGGCAGATCAATAGAACCATTTATCCTAACAGCGAATAATAACATAATTGATCATAACTAATTAGATCAATAAAATGAATTATCATAGCGGCAGATCAATAGAATAATTTATTCTAATTACGATCAATAAAATAAATTATCATAGCGGCAGATCGATATAATAATTTATTCTAATGGCGATCAATAAAATAAGCGGCAGATCGATATAATAATTTATTGTAACGGCGATTTAATAAAATAAGTTATCATAGCGGCAGATCGATAGAATAATTTATTCTAACGGCGATCAATAAAATAAGTTAACATAGCGGCAGATCAATAAAATAAGTTAACATAGCGGCAGATCAATAACATATTTGATCATAACCGTAGATCAATAACATAATTGATCACAACGGCAGATCAATAAAATAAGTTATCATAAAAGCAGATCAATAAAATAAGTTAGGATACAGTTAGGATAGGATATACAATGAGGAATGAAACAGATCACCCTACCTGAATAGAAACCGGTCTAGTCAAATGAAGACTTACTCATCACCCCCGAAAGCAGTGTCTACAATATAATCACATTCAACTAAATCAAGTTACTCAGTATTAAACCATTGTAATGATAAAACATATATTTTCTGGTAATATTGATAGGTACATACAAGACCGATCTCCTATCCTCATACCACAAAACTCACATCATATGAAACCCCTTTGAAAACGTATATCATATCAGTACATTGAATGATATCAGGCTGTTGTTGTTTGTTTGATACTCATTTATGTTTACCTACAGACTTAATCGCTGCTCTTCTACCCTGAGGTATAGAAGCTTTCATTTCTCCCGACTTATAGTTGCAATAGTATTATAGAAGGATGCGGAAAATATCATGGACAGAAAAGAAAAAAAAGAAATAGATACATTTTTCAATCGCTGCTTATTACAGAAAATGTCCCTTAGATAACAACGCAATAAAAAAGCTTAGATATTTCAGTGATGTGAAGGCACGGCCTGGAGAGAGTGATAATGGAGGGCATAGTTCTGGAAGGGAAGGATGAAAAGAAGATGACATCAGGAGGTTACGGATAGTCTGGTATGTCTTTGGACTGACTTGCCCTAAACTGAGATGTGTACAGAGCTGTCAGGACGGAGACTTCACTACGTTCTCGAAAGAATATGTCATATTTGATGATGATAGTTTCTACAAAGCCTACCTCATACACCGCCCTAGATAGTCGCCTCTTAAGAGTATGCCTGGGATGTTACATATCAACAACTGTTTGTTATCCTTTCGTACCCCGGTATTACACGTGTGTTTTGTCTGTTACACTATATATAGCTTTTTGATTTTCCGTATCACACACACAGCACACACGTGAAACTCGTCTCGTATATATCCTTATAATGAACACACTACAGCACACACGGATTATGCTTAGGTCACAGCAACTAACCGGACACAACCTATCTAACTTTATGTTCGTTGTGAAAGTAGTGTGTTTGTTGTGACTCCCATTTGTAGCGTGTCCGGCTGTCCGTACTCCAACCACAACACAAATAAATA
Source organism: Ariolimax columbianus (assembly GCA_036924085.1). NCBI lineage: Eukaryota > Metazoa > Mollusca > Gastropoda > Stylommatophora > Arionidae > Ariolimax > Ariolimax columbianus. Next base: position 19,129,858 of record JAVGWX010000019.1, read on the forward strand.
ACACAGCAAGAAAAACGGATATGCACGATTATCGTAACATGTTGAAGCAAGGTACACGAAACGCGGGTTCTTGGAAAGAAAAATGCTTGTTTACCTCGAAAACGAAACGAATGGACACTGGATGCTAATATTACTGAAGAAAATAGCGGTTTGAAACTACAGACACGCAGTTGAGAAACAAGTAAGGAGGGATTAGCGTACGATATATTTATCTTTACTGGTATAACGTCTTAGAGTTCGCACCCAGTGTTACACTTATTGATCTCGTGCAAACAGTGCGGTTCGGTACCGTAAAACTGTGTGAATCAGACGCCCTAAAATATACACCGCAAGATAGTATGCTATACGTTTTTACCCCGTATAAACAATGCAGCTTTACTGTAGTACAGAATAAACGTAGAACGATTCTATCCTGCTGGGGGGGGGGGGGGGGGCGGTTGTGTGCTATCCGTCTCATTCCTTTCTATGTCATATTATTTGCTATCCGTCTCATCCCTTTCTCTCTATGTCATATTATTTGCTATCCGTCTCATCCCTTTCTCTCTCTCTCTGTCATATTATTTGCTGTCTGTCTCATCCCTTTCTCTCTCTCTGTCATATTATTTGCTATCTGACTCATGCTTCTCTCGTTGTCACACGGTTTTTTTTCTCTCAATGTCGTTAGAGAACGTCACTCTGTCCCGTTTACGAGAAGCCAACATACTTGGCCAATATATTCCACTGTCTGTGTGTAGTTCACGCGTGGACACCTCTGAGCTTGCAATGTTTAATTTGTTGAACAAATGATAGTTGTCTACACGAACAGGTTTAAATCAATCAACCAAAACCTGTTAATTTCCCATTTTTTTGGGTTTAGCGTTCGCCGTATTTTTCCAATCCCCAAGGCGGTGTGAGTTGCACTGTAGTTTTTATTTTGCGCCTGTCGGCCCAGTGCATCCGACTTCAGCATGCATTTTTATGTAAGGGTCTGCTTCCTCCTGCATTTTCTAAGGGTTTGCTTCCCCGGGGTAACGGCCAGTGCTGCGATGGGGATCGAACCCAGCACCTTTCAGTTGTGAGACGTGCCACTTAACCACTAGCCCACGCCGTCCCCATCTCCCATTTGATCATAGATCTTCAACAAAAACATGACAATCCTCCTAACGTTGATTGGTCGATATTTATTGACTTCTTCGAGGCTCACATTTTCGGCAGAGAAGTGGGATGATGGTCCAGTCAGGCACAGCATGCTGACCAGGATGTCGCGTCAGGCACAGCATGCTGACCAGGATGTCGCGTCAGGGTCAGGCACAGCATGCTGACCAGGATGTCGCGTCAGGGTCAGGCACAGCATGCTGACCAGGATGTCGCGTCAGGGTCAGGCACAGCATGCTGACCAGGATGTCGCGTCAGGGTCAGATACAGCATGCTGACCAGGATGTCGCGTCCGGGTCAGGCACAGCATGCTGACCAGGATGTCGCGTCAGGGTCGGGCACAGCATGCTGACCAGGATGTCGCGTCAGGGTCGGGCACAGCATGCTGACCAGGATTTCGCGACCGGGTCAGGCACAGCATGCTGACCAGGATGTCGCGTCAGGGTCAGGTACAGCATGCTGACCAGGATGTCGCGTCAGGGTCAGGCACAGCATGCTGACCAGGATGTCGCGTCAGGGTCAGGCACAGCATGCTGACCAGGATGTCGCGTCAGGGTCGGGCACAGCATGCTGACCAGGATGTCGCGTCCGGGTCGGGCACAGCATGCTGACCAGGATGTCACGTCCGGGTCGGGCACAGGATAACGTGTCCGGGTCGGGCACAGAATGCTGACCAGGATGTCGCGTCCGGGTCGGGCACTGAATGCTGACCAGGATGTCGCGTCCGGGTCGGGCACAGCATGCTGACCAGGATGTCGCGTCAGGGTCGGGCACAGCATGCTGACCAGGATGTCGCGTCCGGGTCGGGCACAGCATGCTGATCAGGATGTCGCGTCAGGGTCGGGCACAGCATGCTGACCAGGATGTCGCGTCCGGGTCGGGCACAGCATGCTGACCAGGATGTCGCGTCCGGGTCAGGCACAGCATGCTGACCAAGATGTCGCGTCCGGGTCAGGCACAGCATGCTGACCAGGATGTCGCGTCAGGGTCAGACACAGCATGCTGACCAGGATGTCGCGTCAGGGTCAGGCACAGCATGCTGACCAGGATGTCGCGTCCGGGTCAGACACAACATACTGATCAGGATGTCGCGTCCGGGTCAGGCACAACATACTGATCAGGATGTCGCGTCCGGGTCAGGCACAACATACTGATCAGGAAGTCGCGTCCGGGTCAGGCACAACATACTGATCAGGATGTCGCGTCCGGGTCAGGCACAACATACTGATCAGGATGTCGCGTCCGGGTCAGGCACAGCATACTGACCAGGATGTCGCGTCCGGGTCAGACACAACATACTGATCAGGATGTCGCGTCCGGGTCAGGCACAATACACTGAGCAAGACCACAATTTCTCTTCCATGTAGCGTTCCCTGGAAACATGCTGTTTTCAAGGCAACCTGGCTGGTGAGATATGGATCGATGTGATTCCCGTAGTAGTGAGCGCCACGCAGATGAAGCCAAGCCTAGGACAACCTCCTGCAGGACCGCGGTCCACATTCATCAGCATGCTCGGGATGTGAAAGCTACTCATGGTGAGGCCCTTCCATTGCACTTTGGTTGGGCTCGCTTCTGAGGGCGCACAAACCTAGCATAGGTACATACAGACGCACACATGCATCCAAGCACTGGTTTATGCGTCCTGATATCGCCCAATGGACTACGGTCTGGGGTGGAAAATGGCGCGCCTCCGCCAGTAGAAACTAGTGATGCAAACATCTAAGCAAAACAAAACAAAAAAAAGAAAGCTACTAAAGTCCACCACTTAACGTCCTTTTAGGGCCCACAAAAGAGTAAATTTACTCGCTGTGGGCATTAAACAACAACAGCAACAGAAGGGGGTATCCAGCTCTATGACCAACCCTACTTTGTTGTCTCTTACGACATTTCGGTTACATTGCAGTGTTGCTATTCGTTGCTCCCCTGTTGGGCGCCGATAACACTGGAGCGATTATCGTGTTTACAGACTGATTAGTCTGACTTATTCTCTTCTCTGCAAGGAATATTGTTTCTGTTATAAAGTAATCTATGTGTTCTGTGTGCCATCTGTCGCTGAAGTTAATTTTTAAACGTTTTTATTTAACTCCACTTAGTTAGTTAGCTAGGGTCAAATCTTGTATTTGAACCCTCAGACACTTGCCAGTGAGCTTGAGAACTTAAACTTTCAGGACATGTACAAACCCGATCGTTATACACTTTAATTATATTTTTGAAACACTTTGTAATCAATTAAGCGAAGTCATTTTTGTACGAAACGAAACGTCTTTCTGTCTGTAGTCAAAACAAACCAACACTGCATACATCCTTTGTGAAACCTTATTTTCAATCGGTACGGGGGTGTAGGGGTATGACCCTCGCCCAGGGTGCTAGATTAGAAGTTCGTGGTTCAAATCCTAGACGACTACTATGATTTTTGGTTGCTACGTTAGTTATTTAATACTGTAATAGTATGTTGTTGTTGTTGTTAATGTCGTTGCTTAATGACGACGATTAGTAAGTTTACTCTTAAGTGTGCTTTGAAAAGGGCGTTAAGTGGTGGTTGTAGTAACTTTTCTCACATCCCGAGCGTGCCGATGAAGGTAGACCGCGCGCGGTCCTCCAGACGACTGTGCTGTGCTTGGCTTCATCTGTGGGTTGGTCACTACTACGGGAATCACGTCGATCCAGATCGCTTCAGCCAGACTTCTTTGAAAACACACTGTTTCCAGGAAACGATACATGGAAGAGATAAAGTGGTCTTGGTCAGTATGTTTGGTCTGACCCTGACGCGACGTCCTGGTAAGTACGTTATGCCTGACACGACTAGGGTCAGAGTTCCCCATTATCATGTTATAGTTTAATCATCATCATGTGTCCTGCCGGTCGACGTGGCGATCATGGACCTTCATCCACTTCTATCACGTGTGTCGATTACCAACTCTGTTGTTGATGGTCCCCATATCATTCTCTCAGGCTGTCCAACATCTTCTCTCTCTGTTGTTCTAAAATATTCCTTTCATTGTTTGGAAGGCCAATTTTGCTTGGGCGATTCTTGTGTTTTATTTCGTAATTGTATCTTCCATCTGATGTTATGTAAGTGCCCAGGTATTTAAACGTGTTAACTTATCTCAATTTTTCCTTCACTTTGACGCTTCATTTTGGAGAGTCCGGTGTCCTAGTCACTACCATCACTTGCGATTTCGTTTTATTTAAACTGTGGCCATTGTTTTAACTTTGCTAAACTACCGTGTTTACCATTTCCTGCAAGTCGATTTCATTCTGGGATATCAATAAAATATCAGCAGTATATCGTAGGTCGTTAATGTGCTGTCCGCCAATTGATATTCCTGGCAATGTCTGAATGTCTCTCAATATAAACTCGCTGTCTAAACATATAAAAAGGGGAGTGAGGCAAGGTTGTGTTCTGTCCCCTGACCTGTTCTCTCTATTCGGCGAGTTTATCTGGAGGGACACACAGACAATGCTGGAATATAATTTAATTTAAGAACTATTTCACATTTCCGAAATTTATGTCGTATTTGTGATGAAACATAGTATGCAATTAACGTAAGACGTAAAAGTAGAGCTAACAGTTAATCAAACTGAATTATCGTATTTCGAAATGAAAGCGTTTAAAAATCTATTCTTTTATCATAGTTTTTAAAAACATTTCTTAGAATGTTGCTGTGTCTTCAGTTTGGGTTTTGCTTTTCGCCTATTTTGCTAGTCTACATGTCTCCACGTTAGCCAATGTTCTTCTTCGTCGTTCGTTCTCATATACTCACAAACATATATACTCCATACTGTCCGTTTGAGATTTCTCTTCTTACCATACAACTTATCATTGAATTGTGTTGGATAAGACCATATTGTCACTGCTTCTCTCTTCATCCATTTTTTCGCCGTAATAATAATAATAATGTTCGCTTAGGCGTCTGAGGCCTGTTGCGTCGGTCGGCTACTTCCATAACCCACATCTGAGGCGTGGTTCCAGGCCTCGTCCAGGGTGGAGGAGAAGGTTGCTACTTGCTGAAGCCGTACTGTTCGACGACGACGTCTTCTGCTCCTCTAGCCGGTCGGGGGGAAGACTTTTCACGGTGAGGAACAACTTGTGTATTATATTGTGGGCAGGGGTTTCCTGGTCCAGCCGTACACCATGACCGAACAAAGAAACTTGACGTTGGTCAAGTGTTTCTAAGATTGGGTGGAGGCCTGTTTTAGCAGAGACCTCTACGTTACGGATGTAGTAATGCCTAGGACACGCCACTGCCTTCACATGTGAAAGGCTTCCAGTCTCGACATGTCATGTTTCAGCAATGTCCAGGTTTCAGAGCCGTAAAGCAGGACTGGGACCACGCAGGACTGGTAAATGCGGATTTTTGTCCCAAGGGAGATCTTGACATTACTCCACACGCGTCGGAGATCGCGCATAGCGGACGCAGCTAGTCCGATCCGCCTTGACATATCGGGACTGCTGCGTCTATCAGATGATATCATGTTAGCGAGATAGATGCATTTTTCGCCGTACCCCATGTGAACAGGGGGCTCCGTTTAGGGAAGAAAGAATAAGCCCACAACACCCTTATAAATGCAAAGGGCAACTAAAGTGGCTGTTCATGAGATCGATATGTCATTACATAAATCAAATCGATACAGGAACCTCCACTGCAGCAGCAGCAGATAAAGGGCTTTTAGCATAGGTTTTCTGCATGGGGGGATCTGCAGTGGTGGCCGTATAATAGTACTTCATACAGGGGGCAGAGTAGAAGAAGAAGAAGAAGAAGAAGAAAGATCTATATGTTATTAGTCGCACTTTTAATGGCCAATTGACGAGGGTCTAACATACAGAGTTTTAAGATAGGGAAGGAACCAATACAAATTCATCATAACGTGATTATTAGTTGACAAAATGTCATAACAATTTGTATAGTATGTAGTTAGCCAGCAAAGATGTCGGTCCTTTCATTTTGTGTTGAAAATATCCTCCTTTTGCTGAAACGTAAGCCCTCTGACTCTTGTGCCTTTGGGCGTTGTGTCGTGTTGATTGCAGTCTGATGGAATTCACTCCAAGCATCTAAAATTCAGAGACATCCTTTAACTTCGAACGATACACTTTTTGAACCTTTAAGTTCCAAATTGCATGGTCACTAAGTTTTAGGTCGGTTGCCAAAGTGTAGGAGGTATACAAACAGGCATCTTACGTGGAATAAAAACTGATCGCGTGTCTTTCCTCTGAAGTAAACGCCTTTTTGGAGCAGACGGATCTTCGTCTGCTTCTTCGTACGCTGTCAGACGTCAACCTTTATTTTTTCGAAAAAATCAACGGTCATCCTGAGGCTGTCGACACTGCCATAGAGCTTGTTTGGTGTTGCCACTGGTGATGGCCACATCTGCTTTCTCTGATCCTCGTATGTCGGGAAGTTTTGCAACAAATGTTCAGCGGTCATTTTCCCGGTACCGCACGAGCATTCGTCAGTGCCACCTATCTTCAATTTATTGAATAGGTGGTACCTCTGTCTATTGTGGCCTGTGCGCAGTCTGAATACCACGACCTGCTCTCTTCTGTTCAACTGGTAATAGGCATCGCTTTTTTGTGTAGCCAGTATGTTATGTTTCCCATTTGGTCATGTATCTAGCTCTAATAAGCCTTTTTGACTCTTCGTAGGTCACACTAGTATCTGGTTGTGGTAGTCTTGCACCTTCTTTTGCCAGTCTGTCTGCTTCCTTGTTGCCTTGGATGTTACAGTGGGATGGAACCCACTGTACCACTACTCTTTTTGGTGCGGACTGCTGGCATAGTTGACAGAGTACTGCTCTTAAATCATTAAGTTCAGTATTTTTCTGGCTGTTTAGCGCTGTGACTACGGCCAGGGCATCTGTAAACAGGAGTACATGGCTTTCATTTCTTTTGCCTGTTACCATTTCTTCTACTGCAGCCCCCAGTGCCTCTGCCTCCTCTCTGAAATTGCTTGAGTATTTTTCAGTTGCCACTGACAGTGTTATTTTTCTACCATTTGGTAGGCTCAGGAATACCCCTGCCCCTCCGTTTTGTGTTGTGTTTGTTACAGAACCGTCGGTGAATGCATGGGTCCAGTCCATGCTTGGGTAGTTTTTCGTTATGTACCTCAGGGTTATGTCTCTTCTTTCGTTTTCAGTCTGGCTACTCTTGTTTCCAATACCTGGTATATTTTCTACCACCTGTGGAAATATATGCTGCCTCCAGGTAGGTTTGCGTACAGACTGATCTAAAATGATAACGTTATCAAAAATCATGCGAACTTGTGTATTTCAAAAAGATAAGGAACAACCATAAATGTACAAATTTTCATCACATATCGTAAACTAATACACATTTTATAATGAATGTCTTTTCCCTCCGTTTTTTTTCTACCCATCCCGTATATTACTGTTAAATTCGTAAACACAACATTACTTCATAACTTTCGAATATAAAGCATATACCAAATATATTAGCTTTGTGATTATCATTTTTCTCAAAGCGATAAATCCGGCATGTGTTTCAATTGCCTTGTTAGTTTTATCTATTTAGAAGCGCAGTCTAACTGGTTATATTATTTTAAATACTGGACGGCCTTTATTCCCGTTTCTGGGGTCTGGCATGAGAATTTGAACGGCTGTATAACACATGAAAAAGACGAATAAAAAGGGTCAGAACTGGTACTGACCACGATAATCCGACCTTTACAACAAAGCATTGTGTCGTGATTTCTGCCCAGTGCCCTGAATGTCGAATTGAAGAAACTCAACGCCGGAAGTAACTGTGCTTTTTAAGATAGTCAAATGCCTCGTCGACTAGTTAGTGACGCGAATGGATAATTTGAATTGAAGGCAGAACAGACGAACTGCATCTCTGTAGTCTGTCCGGTTTCTGACCATGTCCCAGTAGACTATAAACATTGTGACTGTCTTTGTTGGAGTGTTTAAACGGACACAATAACCGATAGAAAATCTTGGTAGTAGTTAGTTAATAGCTGTCCATCGTTGTCGACGAGGACCGCCGACATCATCCTTGTCACAGATTTCCCTGTTGGGTGTGGGTGCACATGTGGCTGAACAGGCAAATGCGGGCACGAAAACATCTGCTACTTACTTACTTACTTGCCGTGTCCAAACACCATGTCACACAGCATCCGTCCAGTATTCAGCAACTTGAACTACCTTGTCGTTCGCCTACATTATGTCGTTCATGTTACAGGTTTCAGGGAGGTTGGGACAGGTCATCACATGATCTTGGTCCTGAACTGCACTGCATTCACATGTGTCGACATCTGAGTATCCCCATTTCTTCAAGTTCGCTCTGCATCTTGAGACACCAGTTCGAAGTCTGTTCATTGCCTTCCACACAGCGTAGGACAGGCGGTGTCCAGGCGCAGCCTCTTCCTTGAGCTCTATCCATGGATCCTGCATTGTTTCGCGCCACATCTCGATGCGTCGACCTTCCGTGCTTGTCTGGATGGTCTCTGTCGATTTTAAGAAACTGTGTCTTGATTTAAGTCTTGTGGCTTGTTCCAGATGGCCAAACATCGGGTGTCTAGGGTCGTTTTCCTGTTTCCCTCGTTCGATTTCCGCAGCTACACCGCTTCTTATATCAGGTGGTGCAACGCCAATTAAGGGATATATTTTGTTTGTGTGGGTGGGTTTAAGACACCCCGACACCATCCTGCCCACCTCGTTCACTGCTGTATCAACTTGTTTTGCATGGGCGGAGTTTTTCCAGACTGGGGATGCATATTCAGCTGCGGAAAGGCACAGGGTAATCGCTGATGTGCGTAAGACTGATGGCTGAGCACCCCATGTTGTGCCAGTTAATTTTCGGATAATATTGTTTCTCGCATGTACCTTACGTTTTGTCTATGATGCGTTCTTGGAATAGGTTCTCCCATGTCTTTTGTCACATGATTAAATATTTGAGTACTGACAAAAATATTGTCAGGATTTTAACCCCTTTTCCATCTGCCACTGTGAAAAGAGGCTGGTAGTTTTGGGTCATGTAAGAGTAGTAGGCCGGTGTTCTCAGCCCAGCTCTATAATTTTTCACCATTGACGACTGTCTCATTGTATCCCCATGCCGTGCTGTGGCAGTTGAAATCGCCCATGATTATTTGGGTTTTCCGGGTTCTGAAATTGACAGGTTCTTGAAACTCGAAATCGTCATTGGGAGGCTTGTAAATTGACGTCAATGTGTAAGCCTTGGTTTGAATTGTAATAGTCTCTATATTCCCTCCATGAGACTGATATACACGAAAGAAGCCTCCACGTTTGGCGTCCTCTGGAAACAACTATCAGTTGGCTAACCACCATGAATTACAAAACATCTGCTACATATCGGGCACACGAAGTTTGTAGAAGGTGATGGTGTTCCCGCTGTTCGGGATTTCCGGGTCTCGTGTCTGCTCTAGGCTTTCACAACACGGTGCTCTTCGCCGGCAGCTACACCCGATTTGACCGCGCCTCTCCAGCCAGATCTGTTTTGCGCAAGACATTCCCAGGTGTCGACGTCTATCCGGCAACCCTTCAGCGAGTCCCCCAGACCGTCTTCAAATCGTTTCCCTGGGCCCCCTCTCTCGCGATATCTATCTCCCAGCCCGCCGTAGAGAAGCTTCCCTGGGAGCCGCTCGTCTGACATACGGACGAGGTGCCCGGCCCGTCCCAGTCGCGCTTTTTCTAGCAGTGCATGGATGCTGGGAATGTCAGCCCTCGAGAAAACCTCGATGTCAGTGACACGATCTTGCCATCGGATGTGGAATATTCGCCTCAGGCAACCTGTGTGGAAGTGGTTTAACCTCCTCACATGTCCAGAGTATACAGTCCAGCCCTCGCAAGCGTATAGTAGGGCTGGAACGACGGTTGCACGGTAGACTTTGAGTTTGGTCTCGATGCTGACGCCACGACGTGCCCAGACCATCGAGCGCATTCTACCAAAGGCTGTGCTGGCCCTTGCCACTCTGCCCGCCACCCCATCGTCCAGGCCTGACAGACCCCGACAGCGCGCTGCTCAGATATGTGAATCCGTCCACGACACTCAGCGTCCGTCCGCTGACCGTAGTCTCTGGTTTTGTGTACGGCATGCCTGGTGCTGGTTGGTACATGACCTCTGTTTTTTTGGCATACATGGCCAGGCCAAAATTTTCGTAGGCGGCAGAGAACCGGTCCATTCCAACCTGCATGTCCAGTTCTGAGCCACCCACCAGAGCGCAGTCGTCAGCAAATACAAGTTCCCTGATTATGTCGCCAGCCACTTTGGTTTTGGCCTTCATTCTTCTGGGATTGAGTAACGTGCCATCTGTGCGGTACTTTATGGGTATTCCAAGCTCCAGTGATCTGAAGGCGTCTGTCATCGTGGCCGCTAACATCATGCTGAACAAGGTCGGGGAGAGTACACATCCTTGTTTTACTCCGTTTGATACTACACACTTTTTAGAGATTGCACCGCTGTCCAGTACACGAGCACACATGCCTTCGTGTAGCTGTTTCACCATAGTTATGAACTTGTTGGGGCAGCCAAACTTGGACATTATCATCCACAGCCCTCCTCTGTTTACTGTATCAAATGCCTTTGTCAAATCAATAGATATGGTGTACAAGGCCTGATTTTGTTCCCTTCACTTCTCTTGTACTTGGCGAGCGGCAAAAATCATGTCCACTGTTCCTCTTCCGGCTCTGAATCCACATTGGCTTTCTGGGAGATGGTGGCTTTGTTCAAAGTGTTTGTTGAGCCAGTTTAGCAGTAAGCGAGCTAGGATCTTGCCTGCTACGGAGAGTAGCGATATTCCACGATGATTGTCGCATTACTGACGGTTGCCTTTTCTTTTGTACAGGTGAACGATTGAGGCGTCCTTTAGCTCCTGCGGAATTTTTCCTCCAGCCCACATGTGGCAGAAGAGTTCAGTGATCCTTCTATTGAGGGATGGGCCAGCTGTTTTATATACCTCTGCTGGCATTGTATCCGCTCCTGGAGCTTTTCCTATAGATAGTGAACTGATTGCCCTGTCGACTTTCTCCTCAGTGATGACTTCATCCAACGCCAGGTTCAGTTCCACCTGCGGCATTCGCCGGATGGCCTCCTCATTTATGGACGATGGGTGGTTTAGTATTCTGTAGCAGTGGTCTGCCCATCTGTCTAGAATCTGAACCTCATCTTTTAGCAGTGCCCCTTCCGCACTGCGAACTGGAGTATTACTAGAGCGCTGCGGGCCGTAGAGAGCTTTCAGTGCTTCGCAAAACCGTTTGGTATCATGACGCTCGGCGAACATCTCAATTTCGTCAGCTCTTTTGCTGAGCCAGAAGTCTTGCATCTCTCAAAGCCTGGTTTGGACAGCTTTGCGAGCAGTATTGAAGGCAGCTATTGCTGCCGGAGATGGTGTGTTCCTCTGGTATTCCCTGTGCGCTTCATGTTTTGCATCGAGAAGGCCCTGTATTTCCAGATCGTTCTCATGAAACCAGTCCTTATCCTTGCGCGTGAGTGGGCCAATGTATTTAACAGCTGTATCGTAGAGTGTGTTTCTCAATGATGCCCAGTTCTCTTCGATGTCGTTCTTTTCAAAACGAAGCTCAGATAGTCTGCCCTCAAGCTCTTCCTGGAAGCCTCCTCTCGTGGGTTCGTATTTCAGCTGAGAGACATTTAGCCTCCTCGGTGGTTTCTTTCCCTGGGGGCGCATTTTGGGCTGGAATGGCTAATGGTCTATTGGGTGCTGCAAACTGTTGAGACTCAGCCTTGACTATGAGATTTGTCCACACAATAGCTGATCAGCATTTCCGCCGTCCGTTCGCGCTGCTGATCTTACCTCAACAGACTCATCTCGACACCCGAGTAGTTCGTGATTCCCGAGATCAACATAATAGGGCCACTGTTTCTCATAAGAGCAAGAAGTGACTAGGAAAAGATGTGCACGTGGTTAGCAGCCTCCCCATGTAAAACCCTTGCTACTATTCTAAAAAAAACAACAACAACACCGGAAACAATTGGATTCAGAATTCTTAAAGGGCTGGTTAGTGTGAACCGTATTATGTATTGCACATGTGCTCTCCAATTTACAATGACAGGTAAACAGTGATTGATGATCAGGCTTTTGTGAAATCAGCCAATTAAATCGTCTCTAACTGTCTAGCCTGTAACTGGAGAATAACGTTCTAGTTCGATCTAGAAACACACAATGTTAGCGGGGTCCGAAATGAGAGCAATGAAAAATAACACTAACCTGCCAGTCATGTCGTAAGAAATGACTAAGAATGGTTGAGGATTGTATTCGGTTTCTAACAGTTGAAGGATGTCGACCAGTTGACATTCATTGCAGAATGCAGGCAGTGTATGATGACAAAAGTGTGTCCAAGACAACAGTGAAGAACTGGACAACGATGTTCATAGAAAGACGTGAGTTAACGAAAGATCTTCCCAGACCAGGCGCATATTGTTGCCTTACTCACGTCCTTCTTTAAACATTGTTGTCAAGTTCTTCACTGTTGTCTTGGACACACTTTTGTCACCATACACTGCCTGCATTCTGCAATGCATGTCAACTGGTCGACACCCTTCAGCTGTTAGAAACCGAATCACCGGTCGCTGATCAACTCTGGGCGAATTCCGTATCAAACCCGCCATGTTTTCAACGAGTCGGAGGATAATGAAATTTTGCAAACTTGATGGTTGGTATGTGCTGTTAACACCAGAATGACGTCATCATGCGCATCGTACATATGCTCACCTATTGCAGTTTGGTTCAATTTCATTTGGACACGCCTCGTTTATATATGTGTGTGCGTGCGATCGCGCGCGCGCGCTCGCGCGTGCATGGTCTTTTTTAGAATCTCTAAAGAAGGCTATGGTGTGTGTACGCGTGCACATATATACTTAACAATTTATGTTTCCATCTAATTGTGCCGTGGGGAGACAAAACCGTATGATGGGCTTGCGGTGGGACACTATCTGAAAATATCATGTACAAAATTATTATTGTTAATTTAAAAAAAAAAAGACAAATAGAGAACTTTTGCAATCACAGCAAATTGACTCATAGACAACATCGCAAGAACAAGGCTTACATTTAGTAGTTTAGTGATGATGCACACCGGTCTGTAGAAAGTGATCATGGAAGTCATGGTTCCTGAAAGGAAGAAAGTATGTATGTGTATGTATGGTTTGTTCGTTTGTATATATGAATGGATACACACACACATACACATTGGTCTGGATAGGGTGGTAATGGATGTCATAGTTCCTTGAAAGAAGAACGTATGTATGTGTATGTTTGTTTGTTCGTTTGTATATATAAATGGATACACACACATACACATCGGTCTTGAAAGACTGATAATGGATGTCATAGTTCCTGGAAGGAAGAAAGTATGTATGTGTATGTTTGTTTGTTTTTGTTTGTATTTATGAATAGATACAAACACACTTACACATTGGTCTGGAGAGAGTGATAATGGATGTCATAGTTCCTGGAAGGAAGAAAGTATGTATGTGTATGTTTGTTTGTTTTTGTTTGTATTTATGAAAACACACATACACATTGGGCTGACACGGATGCTCAACGTATGTTCCTATTCTGTGCCATCTTTCTGAGTTGCTTGTATGTGACTGGAGCTACCCTCACCTCTCCCTCCGCGTATGGATATATGTATATGGTCTTACAAATCGTATCGTGAGACAGTTATGCGTATGTAGTCTCACCTAAACATTGCGAAGGCTTAGCTGACTCTAGGCTTGCCGACTATCGATTATGTAAAGAGACAAAGGTAAATATTTCATAAGCTCTCGTCAAGCCCGCATACTACATCACGTACAGCATGGCGTAATAATGGGCTCTGTTGATATTGGGGAAAATGCGGACCTCGGTATAATGAATCGTTTGTAGGTTCGGTATTTATACCTTTCAATTGGATTATCTGAGGGATAGAGTGCTCGCTTTTTGAGGCAAAAGTTTCCGCTGTTAGATTCCTGTTATCATCTTTTAGAGATAGAAAGGCAGCGAGGAAGGAAACTAAACTTCCCAACTCATGAAAACACTAGAATAGTGCACGGGGTGAAACCGGTATGGGTAGTTGAAACTTTTGGGGATAGGATTCCCCAGGGCATGAGCTGACAGCAGCCAGGCACTCATAGCTGGCTGCTTGTATCAGGGTCAGCGAACCATAGCTGGCTGCTTGTATCATGGGCAGCGAACCATAGCTGGCTGCTTGCATCAGAGGCAGCGAATCATAGCTGGCTGCTTGTATCAGGGTCAGCGAACCATAGCTGGCTGCTTGTATCAGGGGCAGCGAATCATAGCTGGCTGCTTGTATCAGGGTCAGCGAACCATAGCTGGCTGCTTGCATCAGGGGCAGCGAACCATAGCTGGCTGCTTGCATCAGGGCCAGCGAACCATAGTTGGCTGCCTGCGTCAGGGTCAGCGAGCCGTAGCTCACCAAGACCTTATTCCACCACAAAATGGCGGTCGTGGAAACAGGCGACATTAGTCACAAGTGTAGTCTGGCCGAGAGAAAGGAGTCACAGTGGAAAGCCAAACACGCCAACTAAAAAAAAAAAAGCCAACTGAAATCGGATGTGTCAGACTGAAAGACACATATATCGCCTGCTTCGCTGTAAACTACGGCTTTTCAAAACGTGCGACGAAGAAGAAGACTAACTTTCCAAATGCGTCATACGTGGCCACCAAAGAGCCCGTACTTGCCTCTAGCAGCCTGATCATGTAAAAAACATTGCTATTATAATCAGTCACTGCAAAAAATAGGACACTGGCTTTCTGTAAAAACACTAGCTGACATTAAAATATATGCTTCATTTTGGAGCGAAAAGGTGAATCATTTCAAATGATTGGAAACAGGATTACTTTAACCGGGGCCATCAGTATTTGAGGGACAAAGTAAAAGATGCTGTCCTCATTAACAGCGGAGGTCTAGTTCAACGTCTCTAACACTTAATCCCCGACAGCAGTTTCCGCTATTGTACTGCCCTTTCCTTATCTTTGCAGTTCTTCTTCTTCTTTTTCTTTGATCAACTGGTGCTATGCTTCTAGCCCGGTAAGGTTCACTAAGAAGACTGCGTTTCAAGTTTTCGTCAGTCCCCGACAGATTTTCGAGGATGATCGCTCTTCGTGTCAAACTGTCTCTTTTTTGTCTGCATGAGTGGACTTGTCTTGCAGGATTTGTTCTGGTATTTGCTATGGTGCTCCGCAATCGCATGTGGCTGTGTCTCTGAGACCCATTCTGTGGAAGCGGGCCTTGAGTCTACAATGTCCCATTCTGAGTCTGAAGATCTTTGTCTGCCCATCTCTGACTAGTTTGTCTATGCTGTCATTTTTTTTAGCTTGTGGTGGTTTCTCCATTCCTTTTCTCATGGATCGTTTGATGAGTGCCATTGCTTCTTTACAGCTTTGTGGATGGCGAGTCCTTGTGCGGCCACTTCCGGCGTTTGCAAGCTCATCTGGCTTCTCGTTTCCATGGATCTTACTGTGGGCCGGAAACCACACAATCCGATGCTGTACTTTATTTCGAGTGAGAGTCTATGGAGATATAACGTTTCTACCACTTAATCCCGGGACGACGATGTTAACGTGTGGTCAGGCAAAAGACATTGATCAGAGAATGTTAGCCAGGGTCAGGAGAAATATATTGGCCAAGAACCTCACCTGACGGGACGATGAGGCTAACGTCTGGTCAGGCAAAACACTCTGATCAGAGAATGTTAGCCAGGGTCAGGAGAAATATACTGGTCAAGACCCTCACCGGACATCCTCGTTGGTCGTCCTGAAAACGGGCTGTTGTCGAGGACAACGGTCTGGCTAACAAGGTGATGTTCGTCGTGATCTCCGTAGTAGTGAGCGACACGGAAATGAAGCCAAGCATAGCACAACCACAGGGAGGACCCCGGTCCACCTTCATCAGCACGCTCGAGATGTGAGGAAAGCTACTGCAGCCCGTCACTAAACGCCCTTTTCAGGGCGCACATAAGAGTAACCTACTCATTGTGTACATTCGAAACAACATCCTCTTAATCCATGACAGCAGTGTCCGCTATTGGACTGCTCTTACCTTCACTTTGCTGCAAGTGCTTATCGCTTGGCCCCTAAAACGCAGCAATGAGTTAGCGGACAGTAGCTAGCTGCCCCCGCATCAGGGTCAGCTAACCACCGCTGTCCAAGACTCTAATCCGTCTTCAAGTTGCTGCCCTGGAATCAGGCTGCGCTTGTGTAGTCTAGCTAAAATAATTGGAATTGCAGCGGGAAACCAAATTTGGTCCTAAAAATGCTGAAACCGTATGCGTCCGGTCGAAAGGCGTTTATATTCCACCCTCGCTGTAGGCTATGACACAACGTGCTTTTAAGGACGAATGCTCAAAGAGGAAGAGGACAAAGAACCAATTGATCTGAACACTCTTCTACTCATGTCATAAACATTGCTATTAGTACTGCCATTTCGGTCTATCTTCAGTCCACTTCGGTCGTTTCTGGCAGGCGAAAATCCGCGTGAGTTCAGGTAGCGGGAGATTGAGAACGAACGAACGAAGAAGAAGAAGGTAGACCCGCAGCTTGTCAGGCGCCATCTTATACCACTTTTTTTGCGACATATTCTTTGTGGGACAAGAACCCCTTGAATAATTTGAGTATTTTTTAACTTGAATTTTGCCTGATCAGCGGCCGTTAAGCCTTCTCTTTTCGATTTCACCTGCCAGTGGATTTTTAACATGCTCGCCACTGAATACGGGTGTCTGATCTCGCTAACTAGCGATCCGGGGAAATTTTTACCGGATGATCGGCGTGTAAAAATCTCCGTTTCCATCGTGATTTAAACCCGCGACCTGCAGCACCCGAGGCAATGTTAAACAGTCGTGGGTATGGCTTGGCTTGGCTTCGTTCGTTCTCAATCTCCTGCTACCAAACTTGGAAAGGGCTTAAGTAACAGAATGTAGTCCAGAGAACAGAATGCGTTGTGTCGTAGTTTACAGCTTGACTGCGATATTTGCACCTTTCGGTCTAACACATTCGACTTCAGCAAGCATTTGTTTAGTACTGGGTTAGTATTCCCTCTTCGATCCCTTCTCCTTAGCCAGCCTGCTCTGTTGCAGCCTGTTATCCAGGATCACTGCGTGGAGGTGTAGAAGGGTCTTGGCAGCTCTGGTTCGCTGGCCCTGACGCTAGCAGTCAGCTATGGGTCGCTGACCACTGCAGCCCATGCGCTGCTCAGCATCTTGATCGATCTCAGTCGTAGGTATGACGGTCATACAAAAGTGGTCACTGAATGTTAAAGGTGAGTTGCAAAACAGAAAATAACAATTACAAAAATGCAGCAAGTAAACAGCAAAAGTCTTAAACATCGATCGGGAAATTACCTCGAAGAAAAAGGAAAAAAATATAATTAACAAAGGAAAAGACAGCGGAAATGTGCTGCTGGGGCAAAGATATCGTTTCTGTAATCTTTAATACACACCGACGAAGCATGACATTTGTGGAATAGAAACATAGAAAGTCAAACGTACATACAACATAGTGAGTGGGATATTAAAACCTTGGCCGAGCAACACACACATTAAAAGTGCCGGAGACGGCGTTATATCCCATTCATTGTTGTACTTTAGAAATATGATCAATAAATTCTTAGTGTAATGAAATAAGTGAACGGGGGTTGTGTTGTTGATATACATTGACCATGAAACCTTTGCATTGAAACACGTTGCATTTACCGTGTGAAACGAGTACTTTTACTACCAATAACTTGGACGGAGAAGACATTAAATAGAGACGTTTCGAAACAGCTAGGTATAGAAGAAAGCTGGCTTATTAAGCTGTTAGAAACCGAATCATCGCGCGCTGATCAACTCTGGACGGATTCCGAATCACACCCGCCATGTTTTCAACGGTCTGCTGAGAGAACTATGAGTATGAGGAGAATGAAATTTTGCAAACTTGACGGTCGGTATGTGCTGTTTACATCAGAAGTGACGTCATCATGCGCATCGTACGTATGTTCACTTGGTGCAGTTAGGTCCGGTTTCATTTCAACGCGCCTCATATATATATATATATATATATATATATATATATATATATATATATATATATATAAGTATGCTGGATTGAATAAACAGTTTATTGTACATATATTATTGATATATAATTTGAATTTACATTTGTTCTCATGTATAACAGTATGAAGAGTAGAACTAAATCGTTGAAAAATGTAGTTTCCTTCAGGTATAAATTTACAGAAAATTTGGAAAATTTGTCCGATGTTAATAGTTTGAAATATATTTATAGCTAAAAAAATCTGGTAATATTGTCACTACTTGTGGCAATAGATGCACTATTTTTACATGACGCCTTTGTTGTCATCATACACAACCCCCTGTAGTCGCTTTTTTTACATGCATTGACGGTTACAGTGCTTGCTGTACGACGATGAAAACAATGCTAAATACAATATGCGAATTAGCGAGAACAAATCATAAACTATGATGATCAGTAGAACTCCTGGGCTACTCAAGATAAGTCTAAATAATATTGCTCTTCAACAGGTCCATGAGTTCAAGCATTTGGGCAGTATTTTTTTTACAGACGGTAGGATCGACAGGGAAATTGAGACAAGGTGTCATAAAGCATCTGCGGTGACTTATCAGCTGTCCCCACTTGCTTAGACACCCGAGCATTAGTTTGGCAACAAAGCAACAGCTGATAAACAGTATATTTCTGCCGATTCTGTGCTACCAGTGCCAAACATGACCTCTGTCAAGGGCGCGCGAGAGCAGAATTTCGACTTGTGAAATGAAGTGTTTGAGGAAAGTCATCGGTGTTACCAGAAGAGACAGAATGCGGAACGACGACATTCGAAGTTTGGTCGGCACTACGTCTTGTGTCGAATACATTTCCAGGCAGAAAATAAGTTGGTTTGGTCATCTCATGAGAATGCACCCTCATCATCTTCCACTGATGGCTTACAATGCTGGTAGATCTGGCTACAGGGCAAGGGGGCAGTCGCGAGGTAGGTGGATATATGACATTAGAGTGATTGTGCAGAGACAACGGATCACATTGACCGACGCAACGCACTTGGCGCAGGATAGACTACTCAAGCTCCCCACGGCGCTAAACGGCACAATTGGAAAGAAAACGAACTAATTGAAGGTCACGGTTGTCCTATAAATAACAAGGTTACTATTTGCGCGAGAGCTGATTACACATTTTCTTATTTTGTCTTGGGGCGGAAATGGCGATAAAGCAAAGTGCTTGGGGAAAGGCGGTTTCTAGGCCTGGTTTGTTTTGACAATAATACTTCAACTCTTCTTATCTGTAATCGTTACCTTCCTTTTAGGCAGCCCTCTAGATTACCACGCCCCCCTGACTTAATCTTAACATTGGAATGTCACTAGGCAGATATTTTACAGGTACAATGGATCAGGCGTACACTTTACTGTAATAAATGCGTAAATAATATTCACTTGATTTCGTGCTACTGAAGCTCTCAGAGTGCTTCCTATGCGTTGTTTGTTTATGGGCGAAACATGTAATAACGAGAAGACGACAGAGCATGACTGCAACTTCGGGATTAATGTGATGCCTTGTTTTAGTTGGGGTTCCATTGCTATA
The DNA here is from genome assembly GCA_036924085.1 of Ariolimax columbianus. NCBI lineage: Eukaryota > Metazoa > Mollusca > Gastropoda > Stylommatophora > Arionidae > Ariolimax > Ariolimax columbianus. The sequence continues at coordinate 19,149,573 of JAVGWX010000019.1, forward strand.
GAGATACTGCAAGTGATTGGTATCAAGGTTTTCTAAAAGCTGGTTACAGGGAGCCTAATCACTGCCAGAATTAAACGTTAGCAAGCAAAGATAAAAGACATTAACGAACAAAGATAAAATACATTAACGAACAAAGATAAAAGACATTATCGAACAAAGATAAAAGACATTAACGAACAAAGATAAAAGACATTAACGAACAAAGATAAAAGACATTAACGAACAAAGATAAAATACATTAACGAACAAAGATAAAAGACATTAACGAACAAAGGTAAAGGATATTAACGAACAAAGATAAAAGACATTAACGAACAAAGATAAAAGACATTTACAAAGATAAAAGCCGTTAACGAACAAAGGTAAAAGACATTAACGAACAAAGATAAAAGTCATTAACGGACAAAGATAACAGACACATCGTAACAACAGAATGCTTGAAGGAACACGAATGGATAGAATCAGAAATAGAGATATTAGGAGACAAGACCAATGCTAGACCTCATCAAAAGACACCAAACCAAATCGTTCAACCACGTGACACATCAAACACCAGATAGTTTCCCTCAGAAAGCTTTGATATACAAATACAATGGAGACAAATCCAAGAGCCATCCACGCAAAAGATGGATAGCAGAAATAACAGAAGCAGTGAAACTTCACGTGCACGAAGCAATGCTAGGGCCCGGCCAAGAAACCTCTTCATAACCTGATTCTGAAAGGAAAAAAAAAGTACAACAAGGCGACAAGAAAGAAAGAAGAATGCACTGCTGGGAGCCACAACAAATGAAGTGTTGACTGCCCCGACAGATGGAGTGTTGAGAGCCCCAACAGATGGAGTGTTGGAAGCCACAACAAATGGAGTGTTGGAAGCCACAACAAATGGAGTGTTGAGAGCCCCAACAGATGGAGTGTTGGAAGCCACAACAAATGGAGTGTTGGAAGCCATAACAAATGGAGTGTTGGAAGCCACAACAAATGGAGTGTTGGAAGCCACAACAAATGGAGTGTTGGACGCCACAACAAATGGAGTGTTGGACGCCACAACAAATGGAGTGTTGGAAGCCACAACAAATGGAGTGTTGAACGCCACAACAAATGGAGTGTTGGAAGCCACAACAAATGGAGTGTTGGAAGCCACAACAAATGGAGTGTTGGAAGCCACAACAAATGGAGTGTTGGAAGCCACAACAAATGGAGTGTTGGAAGCCCCAACAGATGGAGTGTTGGAAGCCACAACAGATGGAGTGTTGGAAGCCACAACAAATGGAGTGTTGGAAGCCACAACAAATGGAGTGTTGGAAGCCACAACAAATGGAGTGTTGGAAGCCACAACAAATGGAGTGTTGGAAGCCACAACAAATGGAGTGTTGGAAGCCACAACAAATGGAGTGTTGGAAGCCCCAACAGATGGAGTGTTGGAAGCCACAACAAATGGAGTGTTGGAAGCCACAACAAATGGAGTGTTGGAAGCCACAACAAATGGAGTGTTGGAAGCCATAACAAATGGAGTGTTGACAGCCCCAACAGATGGAGTGTTGAGAGCCCCAACAGATGGAGTGTTGAGAGCCCCAACAGATTGAGTGTTGGAAGCCACAACAAATGGAGTGTTGGAAGCCACAACAAATGGAGTGCTGAGAGCCCTAACAGTGGACCTCTGCACCACGCCCCCCCCCCTTTTCCCCTAGGTAAAAGAGCAGCGAATAAGAAGAATGTATTTTGGTATGGGGTCATAAACAAAATTATGACATTCCCACCATCCTCACATGTCCACCTCTAAACATTTTTGATTGACCCCTTCTTGTGGACGTCCACTCCACATGTCCTTGCTCAAACAAACAAGCTAACATATTAGAATCAACTCAGTTTCCCCTCTCCCATTGTGGACGTCCGCTCCATATGGCCTTGGTCAAGCACACAATCTGTACTGTTAGAATCGCGTATTTTTTTTTAGAAATAGCCAAAACAAAGATGAGATAAGGCCCTGTGAACGTCACAGCAACACCATTACGTTTCGCAAAAGCATCTGGAAGCAGCAGCTCTTGCCAGAACTGATTGAAAATATACCAGGTATCGGAAACAACAACAGTCGGACTGAAAAGGAAAGAAGTAACATAACTCTTAAATGCATAGAGAAGAACTACCAAGCACTGACTGGACCCATGTATACACTGATGGTTCTGCAACAAACGCATCAGAAAATGGAGGTGGGGGGTATTTCTGAGCCTACCAAACGGAAGAGAGATAACGCTGTCAGTAGCAACGGACAAATTCTTAAGTAATTTCAAAGGCAGAGGAATTGAAAGCTGAAGTAGACGCTATGTTGACAGGCTAAAGTAATGAAGGCTAGGTAGTCTTGTTTACAGATGCCCTATCGGTGGTTACAGCATTAAAGCGCCATACAAATACAGAACTAAATTGTCTAAGATCAGTACTCTCGCCAACAATACCAGTAGTTCACACCCAAAAGAGTCGTCGTACAGTTGGTCCCATGACACTGCAAAATGCAAGCCAAAGAGTAGGCAGGCAGACTGTCAAAAGAAGGTGGAAGTTTACCACAACCACATGCAAGTGTGACCTACGAAGGTTTTTTATGGCCAGATACAGGGCCGTGCGGTAGATTTTCTCACTATGGTGCAAGTCTTCGAATTGCCGCCCCTGAAATGTTTTTCTTTAAAATAACCTTTGATTGTGATTTTTTTTTTAAACGGTTCAAAATGTACGAATACTATTTTTATTTTAAAATATAAACTACTTTAAAATAATGATATCAACTACAACAATCTACTACAACAATCAACTACAACAATCTACTACAGTTTTACCCTTCTAACTTGAACTTTAGCAAATTCGTTAATTAGGGATGTGTAGTCTAGAGTGGCAGCGAATGTCGATTCAATAGAAATTAATGACATATTTCTAAGTTTTGTTTGGCTTATTGAACTTCTCAAGTAGTGTTTTATTAATTTTAATTTGGAAAAAACACTTCTTTCCCCACTAGCTACAGAGACAGGAAGTGTTAATAAAATTCTCAGAGCTGCAACAGTATTCGGATACAAAGGGGGGGGGGGGGGGGGGGGAAAGAAGTGTAGTACCCAAAACAAATTATACTTACTTTTCGTGTCCTAGGCACTATGTCACACACCATTCTTCCAGTATTCAGCCATGTGAATTGCCGTCACTGGCACTCATCAGATCACCCATGCTAAAAGTCTCCATAAGGTTTGGGTAGATCATCAGATGGTCCTGGTCTTGTGTTACTCCACATTCGCATGTTTCGTAATCCCGGTTTCTTCTTCAGGTTGTTCCTGTATCGTGATACACAAATTCGAAGTCTATTTAGTGACTTCCGTGTTGCGTAGGGCAGGAGATGTCCAGGCGCAGGTTCATCCCGTAACTCGGTCAAAGGGACCTGTGTCAGCTGTTTCCAACTTTCGATGCGTATTATGAAAATTGTTGATGTTCACAAGGAAGCGAGGCCGTAAGCTGTAGCTTGTTTAGTCCAGGCCTTAATCCGGCCCTATGTCTAGGGCTGAATATGCAGCACAGTCTATAAGCTGACAGTAGCCAGTGCCTCATAGCTGTTTGCTTGCATCAGTGACAGCGAACTAGCGCTGACCAAGACCATAGTATGCCTCCAAGCGGCGGCCCTGGAAACAGGCTGCACTAGTGTACTCTGGCTAAGAGGATATGGATCACAGTGGGAAGGCAAATACAGTGCCATATGGGACGGCGTAGTCTAGTGGTTAAGTGGCACGGCTCACAACCCGAAGGTGCTGGGTTCGATCCCCATCACAGCACCGACCGTTACCCCGGGGAAGCAAACCCTTAGAAAATGCAGGAGGAAGCAGACCCTTACATAAAATGCATGCTGAAGTCAGATGCACTGGGCTGACAGGCGCAAAATAAAAAAAACCACAGTGCAACGCACACCGCCTTGGGAATTAGAAAAATAAGGCGAACGCAAAAACAAAACAAACATTTTTAAAAATACAGTGCCCAAATAAAGCCAGCTGAACCCGGGTGTGTCGGACCGAAAGCCACATATATCGCAGCTTGGCTGTAAACTGCAACACAACCTCACTTTCAGGTTTGCACCGAAGAAGAAGACGAAACCAGTCATTTGAAAAGATTAACATAAATTCTCATCTGAGTGGTCCAAGTTCCGGATTGAAACGAATAAGATCATTATACCCTCCCCAAGCATGCAATAATATAGCACTGAATAGAGTAGTCCGTAGGACTAGCAACTGAAATCTCTCATCCCCCTCTCCCCCCCCCCCCCCCCCCCCCCCAATCCGATGTCCATATTTGTCTTCTATTTACATACCCTTTTCTCTCATGTGGACATCTTTTATGGAAGATATATATTCATGTGGCCGAACGGTTAAGATATCGTCTTCTTGACTAAGATGACGCGAGTTCGAACACAGTTAAAGCCTATGTTTATTTTTAAGAAATCGGACCAGAAGAAGTCGATTCCAAATATTTGAGATCGTCACCTATTACTCAAAAATTCACGCTGAAGTCAGATATGTCAGACTGAAAGGTGCAAATATCGCAGTCAAGCTGTAAGCTACGACACAAGGCATTCGGTTCTCCGGAAAACATCCTGATACTTGCAAAACCAGGAGATTGAAAACGCTCGAAGAAGAAGAAGAAGAAGTCAAGTTTGTTCTTTACTTTAGCATGAACTTGGACAGAAAACTCGATAACAAACCAGCACAAGAAGAGAGGTGTGGACGTTTATGTTAACTTCACTGAACTTTAACTTAACTAAACGTTTTTATACTGGTTTAGAAGATTCATCAGAGTGGCGCCTTATAGTACCCAGACCACCTGATGACCTGCCCTAACCTCCAGGAAACAAGCAATATACTGGACATACTGAAGGCAAATGACAAGACAATCAATGTCGCTGAATACTGGATGCATATTGTATAACGTGGTGTTTGGACACGGAAAGTAAAGTAAGTAATTCCTCTCATAAAGTGAAATGAGAAACTTTCGCACAAATACCTGATTTAAACACAATATATTTGTGATTATATTTTTGGGGATTCCGTGGCCAAGTGGTTAAGCCGTCTGCCTCGTGATCAGGTGGTGTGGGTTCGACTCCGGACTCTGGCGTTTTCTTCTCACGGGTGCTTGATGCGGAGTTCCCTGCATCTCGTAGTCGCCCCCTAGTCGTCTTGTCCTTGACTTGGCACTGGGGTCGGGCGGCTCGAGACGAGAGAGTGAGGATAAAAAGCAGCGCAGTTAATCCTTACTAAAAATAGCGGTAGCAAAATTAATTATGGTATCATCGTCTACGATGGACGGCGGCGGCCTTTGCCTTATTTGTGACTCACTGCCGTTACTCTTTCCATCCCCACTCGCCTCTTTACAGACCACAGATTGAGAACCACCGCTATAAAGTTTAACAGCTCGCTCCAGTTTGTATTGTTTAGCATCACTGTAAGGAAACACAAATATGTGATTTACTGCGCTCTATAAAAACATAAACGCTGTATCAGTACAATGCATGCCTAGCATCAACTGATAACAAGGGGATTTGATATTTTGTATAATCTTAACAAATGATGAAATAGTTTGCATGAAGTAAGAAAGTGTGTTATAGTTTGCTGTGCATCTTTCTTTCAGCCTTTAATAACTGGACAACTTATAAAATAGCTTGCAGGAAGTAATAGTGTGTGAGATAAGCTGGTGTGTTTCTTTCTGTCAGCATCTGAAAACTGAGCAAACGTAAAATAGCTTGCAGGAAGTAATAGTGTGTGAGATAAGCTGGTGTGTTTCTTTCTGTCAGCATCTGAAAACTGAGCAAACGTAAAATAGCTTGCAGGAAGAAATAGAGGAGTGCCTGATAATCTGTTGTGTATCTTTCTGTTAGCATCTGAAAACTGAGCAAACGTAAAATAGCTTGCAGGAAGTAATAGTATGTGAGATAAGCTGGTGTGTTTCTTTCTATCAGCATCTGAAAACTCGGCAAACGTAAAATAGTTTGCAGGAAGTAGAAGTAGGTGTATGATAACTAATCTGTTGTGTTATTTCTGACCGCCTAGGGTAACTGAACAAACGATAAAATAGCTTGCAGGAAATAGGAAGATTTGTGATATCCTGCTTATAATGAATGTCAACGTATAAGCCAGGGAACGTCATAGTGATTAAGCTGTATCTTTCATTTTGGATGCGTTAAAGCCTTACTGATAAATATACCACTTAAATTAAACTGTAAGACCTTACTGCAAACAAATAACAATCTTAAATTCCACTTTAAGTCCATTCTATTGCATGGCTCTTAAATATGGAGAGCAACAACTTTCCAAAGTGAGTGATTGCGGTGAATTGGAGTTGGTATGATACTATCATTATCGTGGAACTGTTGGAAAGAAACAGGCAGGAGGAATATGAAATAAAGGGACCTTATATAGGACTCACATTAAGAAAAGCAGATGATAGCATTATAAGACAGTCTCTGTTCTGGAATCCCCAAAATAAGAGACGTAGAGGCAGACTAAAACAAAAATGGGGAAAAGAGATGGAGACACACATGAAGAAAACAGGGAAGTCTGTAGACACAGCCGGAGGTGATGGCTCGGGATAGGACCTCCTGGCGTGTATTTGTAAAAGGCCTCTGCTCCACGTGTAGCTGAAGAAGGTATGATGATGATTGGCAATGAGGGAATTGCAAAAATGTTTTTCATGTGTTTTAGCTGAATTTGTTTTGATGATGGTTGTTAATGAGGGGATTGCAAAATGTTTTTCATGTGTTTTAGTGTTTTAGCTGAATTTGTTTTGATGATGGTTGTTAATGAGGGAATTGCAAAAGGTTTTTCATGTGTTTTAGCTGAATTTGTTTTGAAGATGGTTGTTAATGAGGGGATTGCAAAATGTTTTTCATGTGTTTTAGCTGAATTTGTTTTGAAGATGGTTGTTAATGAGGGAATTGCAAAATGTTTTTCATGTGTTTTAGCTGAATTTGTTTTGAAGATGGTTGTTAATGAGGGGATTGCACAATGTTTTTCATGTGTTTTAGCTGAATTTGTTTTGATGATGGTTGTTAATGAGGGAATTGCAAAATGTTTTTCATGTGTTTTAGCTGAATTTGTTTTGAAGATGGTTGTTAATGAGGGAATTGCAAAATGTTTTTCATGTGTTTTAGCTGAATTTGTTTTGAAGATGGTTGTTAATGAGGGGATTGCACAATGTTTTTCATGTGTTTTAGCTGAATTTGTTTTGATGATGGTTGTTAATGAGGGAATTGCAAAATGTTTTTCATGTGTTTTAGCTGAATTTGTTTTGAAGATGGTTGTTAATGAGGGAATTGCAAAATGTTTTTCATGTGTTTTAGCTGAATTTGTTTTGATGATGGTTGTTAATGAGGGAATTGCAAAATGTTTTTCATGTGTTTTAGCTGAATTTGTTTTGAAGATGGTTGTTAATGAGGGGATTGCAAAATGTTTTTCATGTGTTTTAGCTGAATTTGTTTTGAAGATGGTTGTTAATGAGGGAATTGCAAAATGTTTTTCATGTGTTTTAGCTGAATTTGTTTTGAAGATGGTTGTTAATGAGGGGATTGCAAAATGTTTTTCATGTGTTTTAGCTGAATTTGTTTTGAAGATGGTTGTTAATGAGGGGATTGCAAAATGTTTTTCATGTGTTTTAGCTGAATTTGTTTTGAAGATGGTTGTTAATGAGGGGATTGCAAAATGTTTTTCATGTGTTTTAGCTGAATTTGTTTTGAAGATGGTTGTTAATGAGGGAATTGCAAAATGTTTTTCATGTGTTTTAGCTGAATTTGTTTTGAAGATGGTTGTTAATGAGGGGATTGCAAAATGTTTTTCATGTGTTTTAGCTGAATTTGTTTTGAAGATGGTTGTTAATGAGGGGATTGCAAAATGTTTTTCATGTGTTTTAGCTGAATTTGTTTTGAAGATGGTTGTTAATGAGGGAATTGCAAAATGTTTTTCATGTGTTTTAGCTGAATTTGTTTTGAAGATGGTTGTTAATGAGGGGATTGCAAAATGTTTTTCATGTGTTTTAGCTGAATTTGTTTTGAAGATGGTTGTTAATGAGGGAATTGCAAAATGTTTTTCATGTGTTTTAGCTGAATTTGTTTTGAAGATGGTTGTTAATGAGGGAATTGCAAAATGTTTTTCATGTGTTTTAGCTGAATTTGTTTTGAAGATGGTTGTTAATGAGGGGATTGCAAAATGTTTTTCATGTGTTTTAGCTGAATTTGTTTTGATGATGGTTGTTAATGAGGGAATTGCAAAATGTTTTTCATGTGTTTTAGCTGAATTTGTTTTGATGATGGTTGAGAGTGAGGGCATTGCAAAATGTGGGTAATGTGTTTTAGCTATTGATATGAATTCAACACATAATTTATGTTTAGTGTTTTTTTTTCTTCAAAACAAAATTATTTTTAGAACATGAAGCGTTCCATATCCAAAGGCCTTGTTTTATAAGTGAAAGTTTAATTGCGCATGACCCTCTAAGCCCCATCGTGTTGTTCCACTGGCATTTCTTGCAATCTCGTAACGAAAAGAAAGGTAAATGTTCCTCATTTCAACTTAATCTCTACTTTGTGGGGATAAATAAATATTTGTGTCGGTATTGTTGTTTTTATATATAAACCCGTAGATAAGAAATTAAAGATCGATATAAACTAATAAGTTAACGTAAACTGAATTTACGTAATCCTTTTTGTGTGGACAATTTTCTGTTGGAATTGTGCGTTACAAAATACATTTGTGTGTATTTGAAACATTTTTATTTTGTAAGGTTTATTTTTAGTTTGGCGTTCAGATTTGTTGAAAACTAGAAAACTAACAATATCATCATCATCATCATCATCATCATCATCAATGCCCTGCTGGTTGGCATTGACGATCATGGATCTCCATATCCTCTTTTCCCGTGTGTCGGTTATCAGTTCCGCCGTTGATCGCCTCCCATAACATGCGTTCAAGCTGTCCAACATTATCTCTCTCTCCCCTCCCCTCTTGTCTTTGATTCTGCTCGTTATCGCCGTGTATTCCTCCCCCGCCCCCCCCCTCCCCTCTTCTTCTCGTGAAATGCCCGAAAAAGGATAACAGCCCTGTCCTGATCTTTGCCATAAGCTGACTTTATCTCTGTGTCTCCTAAAGAACCACGTTATTAGATCGCTTTGCAGTCCATGGAACTTTCAACTTTATATATAAATATATATATAAATATATATATATATATATATATATATATATATATATATATATATATATAGGGGTGTTTCTATAGCTAGGAGGTAACGGCTCTTACCTGGAGGCGGAATAGTGTCTTGGTCAGCTCTGGTTCATTGACCTTGATGCAGCCAGCTGTAAGTCGTTGGCTGCTGTCAACTCATTCACTGTGTTGCATTCACTCGTGTGCACTATGTTCATGAAACTATTTCGTGCGATATTTCTTGCCATGTTTTTTTCTGTGTTGTTGTTGTTGAAAAAGACGTTAAGTGGCGGTTTGCTGTAGCTTTCATCACATCCCGAGCATGCTGATGATGGTGGACCGAGATCCTCCAAACGTTTGTTCTATGCTTGGTTTCATTTGCGTTTCGCTGACTGCTACGGGGATCACGCCAATCCCTCACCTTCTTAGCCAGGCTGCCGTGAAAACAGCCCGTTTCCAGGGAGGTCTACGAGGAAGCCGAGGTGAGGGTCTTGGACAGTATATTTTGCCTGACCCTGACTAACAAGTCTGATCAGTATATTTTGCTTGACCCTGACTAACAAGTCTGATCAGTATATTTTGCCTGACCCTGACTAACAAGTCTGATCAGTATATTTTGCTTGACCCTGACTAACAAGTCTGATCAGTATATTTTGCCTGACCCTGACTAACAAGTCTGATCAGTATATTTTACCGGACCCTGACTATCAAGTCTGATCAGTATATTTTGCCTGACCAGACGTTAGTCTTCCTCCCCAAAAATGAGGCTATTTAGAAATAATTAAATGCTAACTGCAGGGGAAGTAAAGGCGAGAATTCGATGCAAACGTTAATAGGTGTTTTTTTTAATGGCGGCACCTTTACAACAAAACGAGACTTAGTTACATCAACATGGACTTCGTCGTGGGCAAAGAACGAACGAAAACAACTAAAAAATCATTTTTTTTAAAACACGACATGATGAACGATGAGAGGATTAATTTAAGTGTGGCATCTTGTCTTGTTTTTCATTGTGATTTGTTAGTCGTTGTACTAATTGTTCATGCAACAAGATAGACTCTCACAAGAAATAAAATACAATATAGGATGTCTGTCTCAAAAAAAAAACAACAGATTTAGTCCTACAATGGATTCCGGCTCAATGTGGGATCCCTGGAATGAGAAAGCAGATGAGCTCGCAAAAGCCGGAAGTGGCAGCAAGCAGATTTCCCCATCCGCAGAGCCATAAAGAAGCAAAGACACTCATCAAACCATCCACAAGGACAAAATGGAGAGAACACCACAAAGAATACAAGCCAGAAAATGACAGCATAGACAAACTTGGCAGAGATGGACAGATACAGATCTTCAGACTCAGAACGGGACATTGTAGACTCAAGGCCCACCTCCACAGAAGGGGTCTCAGAGACACCGCCACGTGCGATTGTGGAGCACCCAAGCAAACACCAGAACATATTCTGCAAGAATGCACTACCTATGCAGACCAAAGAGAGGCAGTCTGGCCTGGGGGAGCGACCATGCTCGAAAAGCTGTAGGAGACCGGCGAAGACCGGAAACGCACAGTCTCCTTCGTGAACCTTACCAGACTAGAAGCATAGCATCAGCTGATCGATGCAGGAGAATGAAGAAGAGGTTAGTTGTTGTTTGGTTTGCTATGTGTCCCTGGCGAAGACCTTGTGGCGGTAATGAAGATATCGTTTTGTTGTTGTCCTGGTGAGGTTACTGAGTCATTATCTATATGTGCTTTTATCGACTTCACAAAAAAATTGAGACTATTATATAAGTAACACCCTGCGTAGTTCCAGATAGTGACCTATACAATCGTACATTCCTTCTACAGGTCTGTAGTTTCTGTTCAGTGCGAAGTGTTTTTTTTTTTAATTGCTGCGGGAAAATATCGAAATGTATTCAGCTATTTTTATGTAGCTGACACGCCCTGATATCACCAAACAGACTTTGTGTTCGATAGAGCTGTAACTTCTCCACAAAGAAAGTTGAACTCTAGAAAACAACTTCATATATTTCATGTGCGCATTCTCGTCATGCGACGTGCAGGTGGAGTCCATAGCTTGCAGTGGTGGGTCCCGGGGTTCCATGCTGCGGGGGGAAAGAATAGGCCAATGCACAGGACTTGACAAATTTCAGGGTGACTCACCAGTCAGTCAAAAATTTCGCCAGTCAGCCTGGTCGGACAATAATGCAATTATGCAATTTTTGTTAACAAATTTAAACTAGGCACTAATTCATCTTTATTTCTAAATATCAATGTGTACCAAACCAAAATATATTGTATTACTAACACCGTATTTGCCAATTTCTTCTTAAGAAAAATTGCACTGTCAGAGGCATGGCATTTATGTCCTTGAACATGCTTGGTCATTTTAGCATTGAAGTACCATTTATCGATGGCTCCAGTAGGTTAAAATTGTGACAGTAGAGGTCCATTTAGATTCACCATCATAAACTAGCTTATGTATAATCTATTATAACCGTAATATCAAATAATCGTGCGAGAGTCGTTATGTAGTAGCCATTGAAAACGTAATTAACGATTAAAAACGGATATTTTTTTTAGTCGTCAAGCAAAAATGTTTACTCGTTACAGACGAGCTGACGAGGGCTTTTGTCAAGCCCTGACAATGCACCACTGTGCATGTTATACAAAACGACTAAATCGAGTTGTGGGTACTTGTCCCTTAATTCACCCCAAACAAATATAAATATATTTTTTAGCACGGTTTATATTTTTTTGCTTTTTTGGGATAGTGACGTCACATAATAGTCCACTTTTTAACTGTGGGGGTGTCAAACATCGCGTCAATAACGGGATTGCCAGTTAACCTAGATTGAATCATCAAGCTGTTAATGACAAGCGCACAAATAGCACAGGTATATGCTTGATTCGTACATGTGCGAGTTCATGTGGCGTTGACGTATCAGTCAGTGGTCTGGATGTTTTCTTTCTTGGCGATATTGTTCTATTCTGGCCACCTCTTTAATTGGTTGGCTGCTAATGCCCACAATGGGTGGGTAACCTTTTGGTGCGCCCTGAAAAGGACGGAACTTGTGGCAGATTGCAGTAGCTTTCCTGATCATCCCGAGCGTGCTGATGAAGTGGACCGGGTTATGGCTGCGTATGGATGCGATACATGAACAATCACGCAAATACTAAGCAAGAGGATTGAATTATTCAAGCTAAAATGCTACAGGAAAGTGGTCAAAGTAAAATGGATAACTAGAAAGAAAAAACACACCAATCCTGGAGGAGCTGGAAATAAAACACAATTGGCTAGTAAACAATATTACGTACATATGTGAAACTAAAATACGTTGCCACAACGCCACAGTGAAGTCTAGGAAGAAAAAACAAACCCGATAATGCGGGGTATGTTACCTGGTAAGCGAAGCAGAGGCAGTTAGAAGAGAAGATAAACACATGACATTAAAAAGGTTCTCAGGGTGAGATATAATCTTTTAGGTCGTCTGTTATGAGAGCGACTTTCCATAAAGGCCGTGCTACATGATGATGATTGATATTATGCCCGACTTCATTTCTATTTCTATTTCTATTTCTATTTCTATTTACTTCATCGGATTCTCAAATACTATCATCTGCCTTTTGTATATTTAAAAAAAAAAAAAAAAAGTGTTCATTCTACTCTGTCTATATTGTTCCCGAACTTGACATAACACCGCTATGACCTTAACTTAACTTCATTGCACTGGTTTAGAAAGGTTCTACAGAGTCTGAATACAACCAGTTCCACTCCACCGAAACTAAAAATAACTGAGCATACAATCTATTTTTGAATGTATTAATTGACCCTCTCTCTACTAGATCCTGTGACAATCCATTCCAAGAATTCACCACTCTCTGACTAAAAAAATATTTTCTAATATCGAATCTGAACCTTTCATAAACAATTTGAAGCTGTGCTCTCCTGTTCTTGTAGCAGGCTTACTTTGAAACAAATTGGTATAGTCTAGTTGAACCTTTCATAAACAATTTGAAGCTGTGCCCTCCTGTTCTTGTAGCAGGCTTACTTTGAAACAAATTGGTATAGTCTAGTTGAACCTTTCATAAACAATTTGAAGCTGTGCTCTCCTGTTCTTGTAGCAGGCTTACTTTGAAACAAATTGGTATAGTCTAGTTGAACCTTTCATAAACAATTTGAAGCTGTGCCCTCCTGTTCTTGTAGCAGGCTTACTTTGAAACAAATTGGTATAGTCTAGTTGAACCTTTCATAAACAATTTGAAGCTGTGCCCTCCTGTTCTTGTAGCAGGCTTACTTTGAAACAAATTGGTATAGTCTAGTTGAACCTTTCATAAACAATTTGAAGCTGTGCCCTCCTGTTCTTGTAGCAGGCTTACTTTGAAACAAATTGGTATAGTCTAGTTGAACCTTTCATAAACAATTTGAAGCTGTGCCCTCCTGTTCTTGTAGCAGGCTTACTTTGAAACAAATTGGTATAGTCTAGTTGAACCTTTCATAAACAATTTGAAGCTGTGCCCTCCTGTTCTTGTAGCAGGCTTACTTTGAAACAAATTGGTATAGTCTAGTTGAACCTTTCCATTGATTGATTTCTAAACTCGTATTATGCTTCCTCGAAGTCTTCTCTATTCTAGACACTGTACACCAGTTTTTTTTCTGATTCTATCCGCATACCGTAACTATAATTATGGAATCAGACGATCAGTGTTTTAGCTCTTCCTTGTAACCTTTCTAGCGTGTTTATATCCCCTCTATGATAAGTACTCCACACCTGAACACATCACTCCAATTTAGATCTCACCAAGGCTTCATACAGTATGACTATCACGCCCTTGCTCTTATATGTAATACTTCTTTTGATCATACCCAACATTGTATTAGCCTTTGTCATCACTCCTCTGGAGTGGTTTAGGTGCTATTCGAGCGCAACCTTGGGCTGCAATACCAACATACCGGGTTCAAAATCACTTCGTGTCCAGTTTGACTGGGATGTCGGGAATTCGTCTCTGCATGACCACTTCTCCACGTATAGTAAGGATTGACAAAACCACTGTACTGTACTGCAAAACTGCCATAGTGGAAGTATTATAAACATATATTCATCCAAACACTGGCCAATACGTCCACATTACAAATAGATACACCCATCCATACACTAACCACTACGTCCTGATATCGCCCAAAGGACTACGATCTGGGGTGGAAAAGTGCGTGCCTTCGCCAGTCTTAGTCTTAGTCGACCTGTACTTCTGCAGGAGCAAACGTCCCTGTGCAGATCCCAGCTCTGATGTGAACTGGGTGTAGCCAAGAGGAGAATTTCCTGCTTAGAGGGCTAGGCTCGAGCAGCTTATTACTCCACTGCGGAGGGTGGTTAACTAATGTTAGTCCATCTTAATAGACTCAAACACTAGAGCAAAGTAGACCCGCAGTCTGTTAGGCGCCATATATGCTGCTCTTAACTAACTCCCTAACCATGACCGTTGTTAAGTAGAACCCGGGAAAAGCAAACAAAGTCAGTTTCGTTTGGCACAAAGCACATTAACTCTTCGTGATTACTTGACGTAGTTTAGAGTATGCACCCTTTGACTTGCCTGACTGGACGATTTGACATGTTTACAAATCAAAATGGTTTGTTTGCTTGCATTATGATTATCGTTGTTAGTTATATATTTTCTCGTTTGGGCGAGACATGCGCCTCTCAGCCACATATCAATTCTTTTTTGGTTATATCACGGCGCGAACGTTGTTCTATTGCGTTGCTAAATTAGCAACATTTAGATATAGTAAATCATGAATAACAAAATACACTTTATAAGTTTATTACACTCACACTCTCTACCACACTAGTGAACTGAACTTGTCTCTTGCCTTAACTCTTATTAAATACTAACTTAGTTGCTAGAGTACACGTACTGAGCACTCAGTATCCTAGACACATCACATAGACACACACGTGATTGTCACACTGTTTGCTTTCAGGATTGCTTAACAGTAACAGATATGCAAGTGAGTAGCCTGCACAACACATTGGAAAATATTTTATCATGGAATCTTTGGATGCACGAAGTATAGAATGCCAAATTCCACAGTACACACATTATTTCTCTCCCCCACCCCCGACACATACATAGTGACTGCTTTAATCAATTTAATGACAGCATACTTACAAATTATGTTGTTAATGTTATTTATTACGAGTCTATAAACTTTATATTTAAAACAATATAATTATCATGGTACTCACTGCTTCCATAATACACTACCTGTGGTCATAGTACTCATAGTTAACGGATAACGAACACTCCCTTTAATTAAGCCTTTACTTAACGATATTCAACAATCTATTACCAGTCATTGATATGTAACGACTCCTTACGAAAAAAAGTTCAATTTTGATGGAATGTAATTTGTTTTAATTGTTTCCTAAAGATTCAGTAGGAACATATATGTGCGGAGATCACTATCTATTAATTCCTATTTTTGGTCAACTTTTAGCGCACATATTAATGATTATAGACCGAGTTACAAATGAGAAAATACAAGAAAAAATTACAACAGCAATAGGGCCTTCTGAAGACTCCTTGGCAACGGTCAAGTAGGTCACCCTAATAATAGTTGTCCATCACAAGTTATGAAGACCACTCTCTTTGTTCAGCCGTGTGGACAGTCGTATCTCTTGCTGTGTCCGCTGAAATGGGTGACTTGCACAGTTATTTTGATTAAAGTGAGGAAGAAACTGCGCCTTTTGTCAACCTCACTCACAGAGCCTAAGCTACCTTTTGCCAGTGGCAAGACATTCATCGAGACGACTGGAGATAGCATAGGATGCAGATTTTGCCTCAGGGTTACCACCGAAGCCTTTCCGTAAACATGTAACCTGCAGGGTACTGGCAAAGATGGCGCCATAACTGGCTGCGAGTCTACATTTCTCTACTGTTTTGGATCATTATGGATGCCGCTAGACCACGGATTTGCCCGGAATTCACACTAGTCGACGACTTACACTTGTGTTCACGGAAACATGGTGTTTTCCGTCTGGACTGGTTATTTCGTTCTTTTTTTGTGATTTCTTCCATCCGTTTATCCTGGTCTGGACGCCGGCTGAATGGCACTACGCTTATACCTGTGACGTATTTCACGGGTTAGTTCTGCCGGTTCACCTTCACGAATTTGGCGTGTGGGAATTTTAGTTGCTACTATGATGAGCTGAATACAGCTGGGGAGAGATGCCAGACTCACTCACACGCTAAGTGTTGTCCATGCGACCTCTTGTGGTTATCGAAAAGGTACGACAAACTGCGTTAGATGCCATCTCCCACCTTTCTACCCTGCAGGTTACATGATTACGGAAAGTAGGTCACCCTACCTCTAAATAAACTGTTCAAGCCACCCCTGGTCTCAAAGAGGTGGAACAAGAATGCCTGCATCCTGAATTACCTCCAGTCGTTTGACTTATGTCTTGCCATTGCTCCAAGGTAGTTCAGGACCAGAGGTTGATGACCAGCGCAGCTTCTTCCTCACTAAAATAAAAAAACAGCGCAAGTTACATCATCAAGACAAAAACTGTCTGATATTGTCGCCATCATCGCTTGCAATGGGCAACTAACTAACAAATAAACTTAAGCCTAGTACAATTAAGACCCTAACATTTCCATGTACCATGCTGCTAAAGAGCTTCCTTTATGCTACTTGCAAAGTTTTTTTATGGTTAGCATATTATAAATTAATTTACACATTTGTAACTTTGTAAATTAGTATATTTTACAGTTATAGTTTGTGTACATAATTTTTACAGCAATCAGTTTTGTAAATTGGTTTTTGTGGTTACATTTGTGTCAATGAATTTTTTCATTACAATTTATAAGTTGGTTTAAGTTTCAATTGTGCAAATTGGTTTTTGTAATTTGTTTTGCCAAATATTGAAAATGCAGTAATTATTTTGTCAATTAGTTATTGCTGTTAAATAAATTTGTTTTTACAGTTGCAATCTTAAAAATTAGATTTTACACTTATAACTTTGTCCATTAGTTTATTATTTACAGTTTTTAAAAATTAGTTTTTAACAGCTACCCTTTTGACTGGTTAAAAAAAAATTCACACTTTGCTATTGAGTCTTATAGCTAATACAATTTAGTAAAAAAAAAAGTAATTTGCTAAACATTATTTGGTAAATAGTTTGTATCTATTACATTTTTATACATTGTGTTTTTTTTTAAATGTCTTTTTTTTTTACAGTTTCCATGTCATCCATTTCTATTAAAAGTGACCATTTTTCCATTAGGTATTTTACAGATTCAATCTTGTAAATTGTTTCTTTTTACAATTATGATTTGTAAATATTTTTTCAAAAGTAAATTTTGAAATTTCTTTTTACATTTATTATTTTAAAAATATGTTTTAGGTACAATTTTGTAAATTAATCATTAGTTACAATTTAAACAAAATTAGTTTTGTGTAACAATTTTGTAAAACGTTTACAGTTACAATTTTGTAAATTATTTGTAATGTTTATCATTTTGTAAATGTTTTAGTTAAAGTTTCTTGAATATTAATTTTGTCAGTTATCATTTTACACATTGGATTTTGTAGAGAAAATATTACTGTTGTTTTTGTTGTAAATTTTCAATCCAATTTTCTTTGCAGTGACTTTTAGCTAAGACTTATAATTTATAAGTCAGTATTAGAGCTTTCATAATGAAGAAATGATTAAACATTTTAAATATACATGAAATGAAAGTGCCTATAATAATAGTGTGATGATCTTCTTTTGTCCTACTACTCTTGTTGCCATACGGCATCGCAGAATGCGTAGATTTCTTTTGATCGCCAAGTGGTAGGCTTGTCGTGTCATTAAGTGTAACTTTCTGAGAGTGTCAGAGATACCCTCGATCCATCGATGTTGTGGTCTGCCTCTTGCCCATGAACCGGAGACCTGCATATGATATGCTCTTGATGTAGGCTGGTTATAATGCATTCTGATTAAATGACCAAACCACTTGATATGTTGGGACTCAATGTAGGCACTAACTGAGTTTGTTCCCACTCTCTGCCTCAGCATGGTGTTGCGGATTTGGTCACGGATTGTCTTTCCGGCTGCACTCCTCACATAGCGCACCTCACAGCTCTGGATCTTACTCTTATGGGTTGTTAGTAAGGACCAAAATTGACATTGGTAACAAAATGTAGGAATAAATAGTATATTTATCAGCCTGCTCTTAGCTGAAAGAAGCACTTTAGGGTGTTTCAAAATTGGTGCAATTTGATAGTGGACACTGTTTACCTTCTGAATTCTATGTGCAATTTTCTCTGTCCACTCTGCTGTCATCAGGGAACATACTACCTAGTTATTTGAACTCACATACTTGCTCGATGAGAGGTGCGTTAGTTCAGTTCATAGTGAACAATTCGCCATTTTCTGTGGTAACAGCGTGCCTCGGTTCAATTCATGAACAGAGACTAAAAAAAATCACGGTCGTGATTTTAATCGGGGACCACTTCCCCAGTCAACCTAGCTGTAAATCGATACCTGACGCATGAGTTAGGGAAAGTAAACACAGCAAGAAAGGGTACATGCCACTTCACCTCTCACAGGCTGCGGCTTAGTACAATGGAGTCTTCAAAAACTCCATTTCCAACCAGCGGTTAATTCTGCTGAATTTCCAATTTATTTTACTTACTTGCTCGATATCAATGTCACTGAAGTGATAGATCTGTAAAAAAAATTTTTTTAAATGTATATATAGATCCTATGGGATCCAGTTCATAGTACTGTTATATTATGCTCAGTCTGCCTCTTCGCTTAGTCACTCTTCTTCTGCACGTTGAAGGTTTAGAAGTCTTTTTATATATGCTTGCAATGGAGTGTGCTGACAAACATGGGATTGACCTGTTGTGTCTTTGTATTAATGCATGCCCACTTGCTTTTGGTCTTTCTGCAGACCACTATTGGGTAGGAATTCTGTTACCTTTAGAGTTTTTGCTTGGACCTCGGCTAATAGCCTGATCTTTTCAATTTTCAGCTGTCAAGGGTTCTTTTACACGTACAGCGTGTATATGAGACCTCTGAGTTTATTGTCCATCTCCAATAGGTCTCTTTTGAGATCAGAAGGCACCTTAAATTGATGGAATTTGAACACTTACTGTTTTGTGTTCTTGTTTCTTGTGAGGTACCTTACCTCTCAGCTATAGTGATCCACAACACTCAGTTTACCAATCTGTTAATGGGTACCTGCCTTCAGTTTAGGAAAGACAGGAAAAGGAACTTGCCACACACCTTTAAAAGGACATATCTAATACAATCAAGTCTCCACCATGGCAGTGTCTGATATTGGACTGCCTTTATTTATCGTCTGTGTTTCAATCATAGTCATTGAGCTCTATAGAACCATTCACCTCCAGTGTGTTAAAAGTAAAGGTCAGTCCCATGGCAAAAGTTCCTTTTGGGGATGAAGATAACTCTTCATGTTCTAAGCCATCTGTAAACTCAAACCCTGGAACGCTGTCATCCTAGTCTAGTAGGCAAATTTACTGTCGACTAGGCTGCACGCTCCAGTGTGTTACATAAGCCTGAAAGAGGAGATAATAATTGTAACAAAATAACCTGCCAATCGCATTGTAACTAAACATAACATCTTTATACTGGTTTAGAAGACTCTACAGAGTCTGTATACAACCAGTTTCTTTTGTATTTCGTTGCTTTAAAAGCTATGTGTATCAAATCTATTCTTAAATGCATTAATTGTCCCTGCCTCCACTACTTCCTATGGCAATGCATTCCAAGCATTCACCAATCTCTGACTAAAACATTTCCTAATATCTAATCTGGACCTTTCTTTAGTTAATTTGTGGCTATGTCCTTTTGTTCTTGTAGGTGGTTGTATTTTTAAAAACTTGTAATTGTCTAATTTATCCGTTCCCTTGATTATCTTATAAACCTGTTTTAAGTCATCTTGAATTCTTCTCTTTTCTAGACACTATGCCGGTTTTTCGGAGTCTTTCCTCATAACTGTAATTCTGGAATCCCACTATAAGCTGTGTTGCCCTTTTTTGTATCCTTTCCAGCATGTTTATATCTCCTCTACGATAAGGTTCCACACCTGTACACAGTACTCCAATCTAGGTCTAACTAATACTTTATACAGTTTGACTATCGCTTCCTTGCTCCTACCTGGACTTGCTCACTCACTTTACCTGTATGATTTGTTATAACCCCTAGGTCCCTTTCCTTTTCTTTCTAATATTGTTCTCGCCCATTCTATAATTATGTTCCATATTGGATCTACCCATGTAGATGACTGTACATTTATCTACATTAAACTCCATTTGCCAGCTCGCAGACCATTCTCGAATTTGATCTAAATCCGACCTCAATATATCCACTTCTGCTTTAGATGAGACACTACTGTATAGTTTTGTGTCATCAGCTAATTTTGCAATCATGGATCCCATAGCAATGTCCAAATTGTTTATATATATATCAAGAACAAAATAGGTCTCAATATCAGGCCCTGTGGCACTCCACTTTTTACTTCGCACCACTCAGAGTACTCCTTATTTATGCCCACTCTCTGCCTTCTTCCCATTAACCAATTTTCAATCTATTTGGCAACTTCCATACCTATTCCATGTGATTTTAACTTTTAAAATAATCTTTGTTGAGGTACTCTGTCAAATGTCTTTGCAAAATCTAGATAACATCCACTGGCTCTCCTTTATCTTTCATTTTAGTAACCTCCTCCATGAATTCTAATAGATTTGTTAAGCATGATCTCCCTCTTGTAAACCGATGCTGACTATTTCTGATTAGATTAAACTTTTCTAAATGCATTACAAAGTTTTCTTTGATTATTGACTCAATTTACAGATTATGCTCGTTAAACTCACCGGTCCATAATTTGCTGGATCAGATAATTTGCACTTTTTGAATAAGGGGATCACTCCTACGTCTTTCCAATCCCATGGAACAATACCTTTTGCAAGTGATTGATAACATAATATAGCCAATGGTTTTGCTAGTTGGTCTATAATTTCAAACAGCAATTTTGGATGAATATCATCTTGCCCTGGACATTTATCCACTGTCAACCCCTCCAATTAAAAAAAATTAATTTCCTCTGTAATACAGATTGATCTTAATCCAGCTGAATCCATGTCTTTTAAAAAAATATCTATAGGCTTTGGGATCTTGGAGCAACCTTCATTTGTGTAGACTGTGCCAAAGTACTGATTGAGTAGATTAGTAGATTGTAAGAGGTGACTAAGCAAGTTTGGACATGTGGTCAACTATCTCATCCTGTAGAAACTAAGCAACAAAAACACGAAACAGAGCAGATATTGATTGATTGATAGTATTCACCACGAGCAGTAGTTCTCACACTAAAAAGTAAAGTAAAGTAACCCATAGCATTATTACCATAGGGGTGTGAGGCGTTAGCGTTCTCACATTTAAATGGCTCGGCTATGTGAGGGCGGAAGCCATCTCCCCTCCCTCGCCGCTTTTACTTCCCAGACTGAACTGGTAACCATTTAAGGCTGGGTCGACCTGGGATCCGTTCCGGTCTGAAAAAACATTTTCACCTGTAATCAATTCTCACTCTACCTCTCCAGGTTATAATGGGTCTTTCTCAGACATTTCATTTCTGAATTTCTGGATGATACGTTCTTCAGTGGTGGTTATACTGTTGCTGGTCCCAACTTCTCTTCCAACAGTCTCTGTCTTGGGCCATGCTGGACTGGTGGATAATGAGTCATCCATCTGTGGTATCGCGAATGTTGTTACGGGATGCAAAGGAGTCGGAACAACGTGTTGGTTATTGTCCCCGTAGTTGATTCTTGTTTCTGGGGTACCAGATACTAGTATGACAGACGAAGAGTCAAAACGGCTTATTAGAGCTAGATACATGACCAAATGGGAAACCGAACATACTGGCTACACAAAAAACCATGCCTATTACCAGTTGAACAGAAGAGAGCAGGTCGTGGTCTTCAGACTTCGCACTGGCCACAATAGACCGAGGTACCACCTATTCAACAAATTGAAGATAGGTGGCACTGACGAATGCCCGTGTGGTACCGGGAAAATGACCGCTGAGCATTTGCTGCAAAACTGCCCGACATACGAGGATCAGAGAGAGCAGATGTGGCCATCACCAGTGGCAACACTAGACAAGCTCTATGGTAGTGTCGACAACCTCAGGATGACCGCTGCTTTTTTTGAAAAAATAAAGGTTGTCTGACTGCGTACGATGAAGAAGAAGAAGAAGTTTCTGGGGTACCATTTTGCTGTTGCTGTGCTCCAATGATCGTCCATTCTTCGCAGTACTGTTTAGTTGAATAGAGAGGTGGGCAGAATCTGGTTGTGGATGGTGTACAGTATCTGTATTATCAAAAAGAAAGCCGCTCAACTCGCGCAGCGCCGTCTTGTCAATTTTGGGCTTAAGTCGTTCTGCATGTTGAGCAGGTGTCCAAGGTATATGTACTCATCCACTTTGTTGAGTCTCTCTCCATCTAGGAAGACTGAGTCATGGGAAGCGAATCGATTGCGCATGACTTTCGTCTTGGACATGTTCACTTTGAGTCCCACTTTCTTTCCCTCTCGGAGTATCAGTGCAAGCATTTCATTGGCGTCTGTGGCTGCCTCCGTGATGAGTACTAGATCATTTGCTTACACACATAATTCTCGGTACTTGTGCATTAATTCCCCACGGATTATAATAGGTCAAATTCAGTAGAATGTAGCCACACGAAGCACCATACTTTTTAATTTGCGCGTCTTCAATTCGTGCGGTAAACCTATGTCCATGTCATTCTTAGATCTAACACCGTACGTGGAAGATGGATTATTGCAGTTGTCACACTTGACACGCAAGAAAATAAATTGTGCACTTTTTGCAGGAAAGACAAATTATACACACCGTCCGACTGTGTGCTAAAAATCATGTTATGACTTTGTCTCTCACAGTTTGCCAAGATCGTTAGAGATGTCGCACATGTCAGCAGGACATTCCTGCTCATTCTAGCACATGGTTAGAGGGCACCTAAGCCTAACCAAAACGGAACACACAGACACATGATAGATTCCTACATGTGTGAGTTTCTGTGGCGAGATCGGAATAAATCTGTCAGTTAGACCTGTTCGACAATATTCTGCAGGACATCTCAGAATTGTGGCCTCCTTAACTTAACGTCTTTATACTGGTTTAGAAGACCCTGCAGAGTCTGTATACAACCAGTTACATTTACATCACCTTGCTCTAAAAACTATGCGCATCCAGTTTATTCTTAAATGCATTAACTGTCCCTGCCTCCACTACCTCCCCTGGCAACGCATTCCAAGCAGACACCACTCTCTGACTAAAAAAATATTTCCTAATATCTAATCTGGACCTCTCTTTAGTCAGCTTGTAACTATGCCCTCGTGTTATTGTAGGTGGCTGTATTTAAAAAAAACTTGTTATAGTCTAATTTATCCATTCCTCTGATCATCTTATAAACCTGTATTAAGTCACCACAAATTCTTCTCTCTTCGAGACACTGTAGGCCGGTTTTTCTGAGTCGTTCCACATAACTGTAATTCTGGAATCCCACTATCATCTTTGTCGCTCTTTTTTGTATTCTTTCCAGCATGTTTATATCCCCACTATGATAAGGACTCCACACCTGTAACACAGTACTCCAATCTAGGTCTAACTAAAGCTTTATACAGTTTGACGATCACTTCCTTGCTCCTATGTTTAAAATTTCTTTTCATCATACCTAACATTGCATTTGCCTTTTTCACTGCTACCTTAACTTGCTTACTCACCTTTCCTGTATGATCTATTATAACCCCTAGGTCCCTTTCCTTATCTATCTTTCTAATATTGTTTTCTCCCATTCTGTAATTATGTTCCATATTGGATCTGCCCATGTGGATGACTGTACATTTATCTACATTAAACTCCATTTGCCAGCTTACAGACCATTCTCAAATTTTATCTAAATACGACACCAATATATCCACTTCTGCTTTAGATGAGACACTACTGCATAGTTTTGTGTCATCAGCAAATTTTTCAATCATGGATCCCATATCAATGTCCAAATCATGTATATATATCAAGAACAAAATTGGTCCCAAAACCGAGCCTTGTGGCACACCACTTTTCACTTCACACCACTGTAGCTAGACACTTATAATTATTTTTTGTACGGAAACCTGTGTGGTCATTGAATGGTATACAATTTCAGAATGGGTGAATTAATGCACAAGAACCTAATTCTTCTCTCATTTGGCTTGGCTAAGAACCACATTTGATGTGAAAAGCATTAAGTTGGTATAACAGTTCAGTTTATTTGTTGTCATTTTGTTATCAATGTTCTTTTCATATGAATTTCCAGGCACGCATCCATCAGAATCAACCGTATGATGAGTCATTAGATGTTCCTGATGCTGAAGAGATTGCCAGTACCTACTCTCCTACTCCAAGAGCACAGAAACCTGCAGGTACAAATTATTATCCACTTATATTTAAAAACTCAACACTGTTAATGACCACCTGTTGGGTGATGACACCACAGGCAGTGAATCAGAAACCTTTTTCCTCTTCTTAGTCACTCCTCTTCTACCTCTGATGATGGGGAGGAAGACTGACTGGTTAGGCACAACATAGTGATCAGACATGTTAGTCAGGGTCAGGCAAAATATACTGGCCGAGACCCTCACCTCAGGTTGCTCATAACCCTCCCTGGCAACGGACTGTTTTCATGGCAGTCTGACCAACGAGGTGAGGGATCGATTCCCGTAGTAGTGAGCAACATGCAGATGAAGCCAAGCATAGCACAACTGCCTGGAGTATCCTGGTCCAACTTCATCAGCACGCTCAGGATGTGAGGAAATCTACTTCAACCCGCCACTGAACGTCCTTTTCAGGGCACACAAAAGAGTAAACCTGCTCATTGTGGACATTTGAACCAACAACAACAATCCCTGATGGTGTAAAGATTCTCTTTTGTATATACTTTTAATCAGTGATTGGTCTGTAGTGTCTTTTGATTTCATTTGATCTTCATGCAAGTGACCATTGGATAGTCATTTTGTTATGTTTAGAATTTTTGCCCTGGCAGCAGCTGACAGTCATTTTTCACCTGCCTAGGATTCTTTTATGTGCAGATTGTGTACATGTTACCTTCAAGTTTATCGTCCATCTCAAATGATGAAGTCACCTGGCGGATATGCCTCGAGAGCACACTTACCATGCTAAACCATTATTGTTTGGCTCTATTTTGACTTGTGGCCTGCCTTGCTGAGGATATCTCCATCCACCAGCTCTTAAAACAGGCTGTGGACACCAAGGATCGGAAATGACCTTCTCCATCATGGTCACGCCTCCAAGGCCATCTATGCACCACTTGGTTAGGTCAGATCAGAAATGCATCATCCCTTTTGCATTCGGCCTGGTACTCAGCCACTCATCATGCTCATGGATGGTTGATCGTTTGTGCCCTTGTCTTGTAAGCAGTCTACCTGCCCAGGCAGGGAATGCTACATAGTTCAGTAAAACAGGTTTCTTAGGACAAACTGACAATAAACAAGAACTCCCTTGCCTTGCAAGTAGGCTGGAGACAATCAAAGGCTAAAGAAACAGCTCCAAACAGATGTAGGCTGAAGATTGATGCGTTTGGTCCTCAGGATTAGAACACAGTGCAACGTAGTACACCCAATAAAGACAACCAAATACATGGCATTGTTGGAGCCATTGATGTGGATATCTGATGGTGAGCAAGAAAGAAGGCAAAGAATAGAGTAGCAAATCATTAGACAAAAAAAATAATTAAAAATAAAGATAGTGAAACTTTGACCACAGTTTATAATGTGTGTCCAATTCTTCACTGTTGTCTTTGACACACTTTTTTCACCATACACTGCCTGCATTCTGTGATGAATGTCAACTGGTCGACATCCTTCAGCTGTTAGAAACAGAATCACCGCTCGCTGATCAACTCTAGACGAATTCTGTATCACACACGCCATGTTTTCAACTGTCTGCTGAGGAAACTATAAGTCGGAGGATAATGAAATTTTGCAAACTTGATGGTTGGTATGTGCTGTTTACACCAGAATTGACGTCATCATGCACATCGTTCGTATGTTCACTTATTGCAGTTTGGTCCGGTTTCATTAGAAAACGTCTTGTACTTCTCTCTTACTATAAATCGCATAGAAGACACTCACTTTCTGTTTCGAGCAAACTCTCAAAATTGTCCCGGTTTCAGGCAAAAATATTATGAAATGTCTACCTCAGAAGGAATTCTAAAGAGTGACAGACCTAAAACATAAGTCTACCCCAGAAGGAATTCTAAAGAGTGGCAGACCTAAAACATCATGAAGGATAACTATATGGTGAAGTTAAAAACCATAAACCATAGTTTGAGCACTGAGTGTAGTGTGGTGTCAGACCAAACAACATTGAGGGCATTGGTTGCTGCCTTGAAAGATACTATTAGGTGTGGTGGTCACTGATTGCTTCGTAAATCATTGGCCAAGTATCCAAGAGGAAGAAGAAACATGTGACTGACTATAAGTATATGTCTCACATAAAAAATCCCCCCAAAACTATAATATTCATATATGCATATTTTATGGGGTCGCAATAGGTGAGAAGCAAAGAGCTGACCTATCAAGAAATGAATGAACAGAAGAGTGAAACAGTGGGTGTTTAAATCCTTCATGTTTCAATTGTCCCCTGTTCTCGCGGAAAGTAATATCGGCGCCTAGTCCAATTGGAGATGTATGATAAAATCAGACGTCCTGTGTACATGCTGTTCATGTACAAAAAATTCCTGGAAATTGAAAATTGAATAGAGCAGGCTGTTAGTCGCTGTCCAGGCAAAAGTTCTAAAGGGAACAGATTTCTTACCAGTTAGTGGCCGACATGAAGGCCTATAGAAGACAGTCCCTCTATCATGCAAAGGTACAACAGGCCAATCACCTATTTCTCTCCACACTCTATAGCAAGTATATACAAAGAAAATAGACTACACCCTTAGGCATAGAAGAGAAGCAGCAAAGAGAAAAGATATGTATATTTTGACCAGAAAATATAATTTTAAAACTTGATGTATTTGAAATTGTCTTTTATGATGAATTAAACAGCATAGTATAATATAAATTTCATTTAGTTTTTAAATTGAGAAAGATTATTAATTGCACATTTCCCTTCTGATCTTGCCTGTAGCAAAAGCAAAGGAATCTCTGGGCATCCTAGGAGAAGCAAAGAAGGTTGACAAAGGTAATTCAGGCAAATTTAGTTTGAACATATTTCTCACATCTTTGTTTATTTCACCCATGTAGGACTTTGCCAGTGTCCCAAATAATGACACCATTCCTCTGTTTGTTAATATATTTATTGCTCAGGTTAGTTTGCAACTTTTATTTGTGCTTCTTCTTCGTTCGTTCATTCTCAATCTCCGGCTACCAAGCCCTGAACAGGCCTTTGCAAGTACCCGGATGTTGTCCAGATAACGGAATGCGTTATGTTGCTAGTTTACAGCTTGGCTGCGATATTTGCACCTTTCGGTCTGACACATCCGTCTTCTGCAGCTTATTTGTATTGTCTTTAGTCCCTGATGTTTGTAACATCTGTTGTTGTTGTAGTCTGTCGGTGTCTTTGTGTATGACAAATAAGAATAGCACCACTGCCCCACAGAAAGTATATCGTAAGAAGCGTAACATGGCATAACACTGGTCATGGTTGGGTGAATTGTTAAGAGCAGCATAGATGGCACTTAACGGGCTGCAGGTCTACTTTGCTCTAGTGTTTGAGTCTATTAAGATGTACTCGCACATCAGTTAACCACCCTCCAAGAAACTGGTTGTATACAGACTCTGCAGAGTCTTTTCAACCAGTATAAAGACGTTTAGTATCTGTGGCCTTGTATAAGTAGACTCATGATTTAATGTTGTTATCAACATTTAGTTTTAAACCAGTCTGTTGTTTACTTCATAAATATGTTAGTTTGTTAGTTAGTCGTTGGATCATTTTCATCGCGCTTGGGACAAATCCATACGCTCTCAGATCTCATCCCCAGTATATGTGCCAGCATATGATGCCTGACTGTTCCGGTCCTGTGCTGGTTAACCAGACTTCTTTGGATCCCCGTGTGGTGTTCATTCCTCGCTGTCCCTCATTTCACGCCAAATTCAACTAGTTGCACCAAGAATATAGAATCTGGTTCAACTCCCGAATCTTCTTTCCCGCCAATTTCCTTAACGGCGTTTAGGATATCGGCTTGGTCCATTGATCTCCTGCACCCACTATAGCTGTACTCGCCAACCTATCAGCTCTCTTGTTACCATTGACACCCTGCATGTCCCGGAACGAGTATGAAGGCGACCATCTGTTAACTTCACCGCCCTATCGACTCCAACCACTGGCGCCGCTCGCAACCTGATTTCACCTTCCTGAATATCCTCATTGAATCACTGAGGATGCACACATGTGTGGCACTCATAAATATGTTTGAGTTAGTAATGTTGGTACTGTCAGTTGTTGATTATAGACCAGACATCCTCACACTATCAAAATTACAATGTGAACAGTTAGAACCTGTCCCAAATGAAGGGATGTGGCTGATTCTGAGGTGCACTAGAGATACACCGACTGTACACATTTGGTACATGCTGGGATTTCTGTCTGGGACATCTAGATATTAATTGCTATCCAAAATGAAGGGATGTGGCTGATTCTGGGGTGCACTAGAGATACACCGACCGTACACATTTGATACATGCTGGGACTTCTGTCTGGGACATCTAGATATAAATTGGCACATGTAAAGCTTATATGTGGGTTACCACAGACAGGCAACATCCACTGAACAATAACCCATCAGGCATCGAGAGAGGAGTATCGTGGATGGCACAGGTAGAGAAAACTAATGGACAGGTGAAAACAGTTGAGACAATAGTCAAGGGAGAAGAATGGGTTCACACTGACGATTGAATGACAGATTACCTGAGTCATTATTACCCTAGGCAGGGCATAGAGTAGAGTGGTGTACAACAGTAGGACACAGCTCAAGGTTAACCATTTGATAAATGATAACGTGTAGTATAGTTATGTCATTATATATACAGATAGGGATCAAGATGCTGAGCAGTGCATGAGCTGCAGTGGTCAGTGACCCATGGCTGACTGCTAGAATCAGGGCCAGCGAACCAGAGCTGCCAAGACCCTTATACACCTCCATGAGGTGATCATGAATAACAGGCTGCAGCAGGGCAGACTGACTAAGGAGAAGGGATCGAAGACGGAATACTATCCCGGTACTAAAAAACTGCTTACTGAAGTCGGATGTGTTGAACCGAAAGGTGCAAATATCGCAGTCAAGCTGTAAACTACGACACAATGCATTTCGTTCTCTGGATTATATTCTGCTACTTAAGCTCTTTCAGGGTTTAGTAGCGGGAGATTGAGAATGAATGAAGCCAGACCATATACAGATGAATTGGTGCTGCGCGGTGAGATATCTGGTTGGGGCTTCTTTGCTAGAGTGGGAGGGCAGGTCTGAGTAGAGTGTGGGTCAGACACATCAACCTTCAGTATGAGAAGGGAGATGGAAGCAATAACGCTAGCCCTGAGATAGCTATCTGAGATCTCTTTAACATGGACGCAGTCATTGTGTTAAACTCTCCATACTTACTTTGTAAGGAACAGAAGGGCTGGCTAAGGCATGAGTGGATGGCAGCTGTAGAAGCATCAAACCTGTAGGGCCTGGCCTGGATGCACTGTCCTTGTCATTTTGAGATTCAAGGCAACAAAGGAACAGACATCCTGTCTTTGCAGGCACCTACTTATTCTTCGATCAACTGATGCTATGCTTCTAGCCCAGGGAGGTTCATGCAGGAGACTGCATTTCAGGTCTTTGCCAGTTCCTCCACAGCTTTCGAGCATGGTCGCTTCCTCGGGACAGACTGCCTTTCTTTGGTATGTGTAAGTAGGGCAGTCATGCAGGATATGTTCTAGTGTTTGCTTGGAGGCTCCACAATTGCACATGGCGGTGTCTCTGAGACCCATTCTTTGGAGGTTGACCTTGAGTCTGCAATGTTCTGCTCTGATTCTGAAAATATTTGTCTGGTCTGCACATCTCTCCCAAGTTTGTTTGTGCTGTCATTTTATGGCTTGTATTCTTCGTGCTAGTGTCTCCATTCTGAATGCATGGATCATTTGATGAGTGTCTTTGCTTCTTAAAGCTCTATGGATGGCGAGTCTGCGTGTTACCAATTACGGGTACACTAGATACCATATCTGACAAAGCCTAACAAGATACGCCAGTATCTTATCTGCAAGGCTTCAGATGGTTTGAAATCAGTGTTTTCCTTTCTCCTAGATGATAGTCTTACGAGCCCCATCTGCCTGAAACCACTGGTTTTAAAGCACCAGTGGCTCACCTTTCTACCCTTCTCCTGTTAGTAAAAACAGTTCTGCCTTGCAAAGGCCAGGAGATGTACTTTGTTGTCAGAGGCTATATGAGACACATGCTATGGGAACATTTAGTTAGTAGTGAGAGTTCATCTTCAGCTCCACCCCCGACTACGACAACATTAAATAGTAGTACATTAAAATAAGCTCTCTTAAGCAGTATTTGTTTATTTGCTGATATTTGAGATGAACTGAATCTTGGGAACAGACCTTGTAACATAAACATACAGTAATTTTTAACCTGCCATTGATTTGTTTATACTTAACATAACTTAACTTATTGTCTTTATAATGTTTTAGAAGACTTTGCAGAATCTGTATACAACCAGTTTACTTTGTTACCTATCTCTAAAAGCTATGTGCATCCAATCTATTCTTAAATGCATTAATTGTCCCTGCCTTCACTACTCCCTGTGGCAATGCATTTCAAGCATTCACCACTCTCTGACTATAAAAGTATTTTCTAATATCTAATCCTTGATCGATTGAAACCCCAAGCAGAGAACATCATTGCCGAGGAGCAAGCAGGGTTCAGACAGGGAAGAAGCGCTAGAGAACAGATATTTAATTTAAGACTGCTAAGCGAGAAATATCTAGAACAGCAGCAAGAACTGTATCATGTGTTTGTTGATTTTAAGAAGGCGTTTGATAGGGTATGGCATAAAGTGCTATGGGTAACCATGAGGATGTATAAAATCAACGGAAATATTATAAAGACAGTTGAACACCTGTATGACAAGGCGTCCAGTGCATTTCTTGTGAATGGGAGGCGAGGGGACTGGTTTCGCACATCAGTTGGTGTGAAACAGGGGTGTACACTCTCTCCAACTCTTTTCAATATATTCCTTGAAGGAATTGAGTGAGGCACTTGGAGGTCATGTTGGTACTGCCAAGATAGTGGGCCAAACGATTACCAACCTTTGTTTTGCAGATGATATCGACGGGTTGGCGAGTTCAGAAGCAGAATTCCAGGAATGGGTCAGAAGGCTCGATGAAACAGCTCTTGACTATGGTATGGAGATAAACACTGGAAAGACAAAATTAATGACCAACAATGCAGAGGGCTTCAACAGCAGGATAAAAGCTAACGGTCAGGAACTCGAAGTGGTTGACCGTTTTAAATATCTTGGGTCGATTGTCAGTGATGAAAGATCAAAATGTGAGGTGTTGGCCAGAATAGCACAGACAATAGCGGCGCTTGCACGGCTTAACAAAATCTGGCAAGATAAACGGTTAGCACTATGCACGAAAATCAGATTAATGCCTACACTGGTCCTGTCAATATTCCTTTTTTCTTGTGAGACATGGACAGTTACAGCTGACATTCAACAAAAGATACAGGCCTTGGAGATATGTTTCCAAAGATTTTTAAACTTCATGTACAAAGATCAAGTTACAAATGAGGATATACGAGATAGAATTACAACAGCAATAAAGCCTTTTGAAAACCTCTTGGCAACTGTCAAAAGAAGGAAATTCGCTTGGTACGGTCACATACTGAGATCAATTGGTATTGCATATACGATCCTCCATGGAAAGGTGCAAGGCAGACGATGAAGAGGCTGTCCCAAAAAGAGGTAGGACAACATAAAAGAATGGACCAATCTCTGACCAGAAGATGCACAGCTATAGCGGCCGCTGACAGAGAAGGGTGGTGTGGTGTTGTGAGGATGTCTTCATGTGTGCCCCAACGACCTCACCGGTTACAGGATGATCTAACCTGACCTGAATCTTGACCTTTCTTTAGTTATTTTGTAGCTATGCCCTCTTGTTCTTGTAAGTGGTTGTATTTCGAAAAACATTGTCTAATTTTTCGTTTTTTTAAAATTATCTTAACCTGTATTAAGTCACCTCAAATTCTTCTCTTTGCTAGACACTGTAGGCCGGTTTTTCTGAGTCTTTTCTCATAACTAATTCTAGAATCCTACTATCAGCTTTGTCACTTTATTTTGTAATCTTTCCAGCATGTTTATATCCCCTCAATGATAAGGACTCTACACCTGTACACAGTACTCCAATCTAGGTGTAACTAAAGCTTTATACAGTTTGACTATCACTTTCTAGTTTCTATGTTTAATATTTCTTTTTATCATACCTAACATCGCATTTGCCTTTTTCACTGCGTGCTGGACTTGCTCAACTCACCTTACCTGTATGATCTATTATAACCCAAGGTCCCTTTCCTATTCTATCTTTCTAATATTGTTCTCGCCAATTCTGTAATTATGTTCCATATTGGAACTACCTTAATGGATGACTGTATAGTTATCTACATTAAACTCCATTTGCCAGCTTACAGACTGTTCTCAAATTTGATCTAAATTCGACTTCAATATATCCACTTCTGCTTTAGATGACACTACTGCATAGTTTTGTGTAATCAGCAAAATTTGGAATCATTGATCTCATATCAATGTCCAAATTGTTTATATATATAGGTCAAGAACAAAATTATCATTTCCAATTTTTTTGGTAACAGCATTTTAAATAATTTACGTTATTTATGCAATCAGATTTAACATGTACATATGTATTTGTGCATTTCCAGTTCGTCATATTTGACTGACTTTTCATTTCATATGAATGCGTCTGTCAAATCAGTATGTATAAAAAACTGACACAACACTAGCAACATGACAAAAATAAAGATCCTGAGGACTTGCATCTTCCCGGTGGCAATGACAGATGCCAGACATGGTCGACCACACAAACTCTACGGAATAAGATTGAATCCTTTGAGCCAAGATGCTACAGGAGATTGCTCAAGATACCATGAATTTTATTTTGAAATGCAGAAACTCTACTGGAGCTCAATGTAGAACAAAAACTGGCTTGTAACATTACGTTTAGGAAATTAACACACTTTGGCCACATCAAACACCACAATGGCCAATGGCCTAGAAAGAACTGTACCGGAGGGAAGGGTACCTGGCAAAAGAGGCAGAGGCAGACAGAGGAGAAGATGGACAAGGGACATTAGAGAGGTTCTGGGACTGACAGAGGCAGACCGAGAAGAAGATGAATAAGGGATATTAGAGAGGTTGTGAGACTGACAGAGGCAGACCGAGAAGAAGATGGACAAGGTTCATTAGAGAGGTTCTGGGACTGACAGAGGCAGACCGAGAAGAAGATGGACAAGTGACATTAGAGAGGTTCTGGGGCTGACAGTGGCGTAGGTGGGAGGACTGGCCAGGGATAAGGTGATCGACAGATCGGCTATCTTAAGAGCGACATTCTGCAGAGGACATACTACATGATGTGTTAACTATTATTCTCAAATGTAATCTCCCACAGTATGGGGTGATATGTAGATGAGGCAAAGCATAGCACGACACCCTGGAGAACCTCAGTCCACCGACATCAGCACGCTCAGTATGTAAGGAAAGCCACTGCAACCTGCCATTTTAACGCCTTTTTCAGGGCACTCAAAAGAGTAGACTTACTCATTGTGGACATTCGACATCAATCAATCATCATTCTCAAATGTTGTCTCCAACATTCTTGGAAGCTTACAACTAGGGTACCCCATGAGGGCCTCATGCTCATACTGGAGCCTCAAAGGAATAATCATCATCAGATGTGACCTCTGAAATGTAAGACTTTCAAATTATAGAATTAGTAACTGCTCTTATAACTTGATAACCTTACAGGAGGTCGCATGAGTCGTGGGGAAACCCCTCCTGGTTCCAGTGGTGACCCCTCTGACCAGTCAGAATATTTATATGAAGTTGGTGCCACAGGAGGCTCATCCAACAAACCCAAGCCACAGGTACGGACTGGCAAGCCAGCTAGTTTACAGGTAAGTTGTTGGTCACACAATCCATTTGTATTTGTTAGATATCTATATTTGTTTACAGTGGTAATGATAAGTTATGCATGATCACTACACACCTGGCAACACACTTTGTCCACCTATCCACTAGCTTGTGGGTGCCCTCTAGAAAAAAGTCTTTTGGTATGACTTTTAACCAATTTTGCACCGCCTCCATTACCTCGATGTCAGCTGTCTTGCGACCCATCTGCTGCACACTTTACTATAACCAAGGTCATCATGGACAATTTTGTGCGCAGCAACGTGACTCATGTTGAAATCTACGGCTATTTAATTAAGTGACTTGTCTGTTGCCGTGGACTAGCTGATCGATCTGGTTCACTGTGTTAGTTGCCGCGCTTGCTGGTCTCACTGTGGCTAATTATTTTGAGCAACTCTCGTAAAACCCCCTCCATCTCCTTGACTATGGATATGAGGAGACGTCAATCAGTAACCATAATATTTGATTATTAACAGAATATGTTGTATTAACCATTATCACACTCAATAAAAATAACTGCAATTTCCACTACCACTGAATTATTTTTCAATGCTTCACATTGTTCTAGGTTGTTGACTTTGAGAGCCAGTATCGTTTTTGTTTGTTGTTGTATAGATATGATTTGTTTGTATGTAGAGACATAAATGAATAAATAACTTGTGGTGTTATTGTTTTTGTTGTGTGTGTGTTAGTTTCTGAAATACAAGATGAAGGTGAAAATGAAAAACAGCACAAACATTCAGACCTGCCCGCTTTCAGCGTCCCTTGCTTAAAAAAAAAAAAGACATGATTATCAATGTTTACAGATGGCCATATCTGTCAGTTTCCACTATAAACGTAATTATAGTATCTACATAAACAATCTAAACAGATTTACCTCAGAAAAATCTGTTGCAAATACTTAACGTCCCCATTCTCAATAATGGGTGAATCTTCAAATCAAATGAAAAACATAAATCATTTCCAAAAGTCTAACACAAATGTCAATAACACCATTGTTTTTAAACAATACAAGGCGGAAGTCAAACTCTCTCAAATTTAATGAGCCGTATGTTGAGACTATTTCTACGCAGCCTGTTTGATTATATGTGATTAGATTGGCCGTCGCTATGCTACGGTATCGTAAGTCGCATACCGGCGACCGTAACGATGCAATTTTTGTGATGTCAGTCACTTTGCAGCGACGGAAGTGCTGTAAAGGTTAAGGTTAGTCGTTGACTCCTCCTCGTATATGTTCATGTTGTAGCCATCCATTCTGGACCTATAATAAGTCTTGTAAATGCTTTCTGTGATTAGCCCTCTAAACAAGGTCAGCAGTTTAACTCTGATGATGAAGACAGTGATGAGGATGATGATGATGACGACGATGATGATGATGAACATCCACGAGTGGAAGGGTCAGTATCAACCACTAAGGCAGTGTTTATTTATCTTCTAGTTTCAAAATTGTTCTATTATGTCACATGCATTTAGATACCCATTTTTGGGAAAATCCATGAAATTACCACATAGCAGATCAGCATATCTGTTAGTTTCTACTGCAAATGTATTTATAAGATCTACATAAACAAACTAAACAAACCTACCTAGAAAAATCTATTGAAACAACTTAACTTCATCACAATCAATAATGGGATAACATTCCAAATCCATGTGAAACAGAAAATAAACCATTTAAAATGATCTGAAGACAAAATTGCCATTGCATTGTCATCAGGACAGAAAAGTTCTTGGCTTTGATTCAAGAATTTCAATAGCAAAACCAGTGTTAACACAACGAATACACCGCAGAGTATACAGAGACATGGCCCCAGGCGAATTTGTTTACCAATGGTTCAGTAAAAGTTAAGTACCTACCTTTTAAGAAACTTGACTCGTTAATTAATTTGAAAATAATTTGATTGTAACAGAAGGGTACAGAGGTAGAAACATTAGCAGTGTAGATGATTCATTCAATCTGCCCTAGCACTATTTGTATTTGTTTTGCAAACAAAATATATTTTGTTGTTTTGTGGAGAGCTCAGTGATCTTGAGGTAAGGTGCCGGAGGTTGCGAGTTTGAATCTCCGTGGAGACGGATTTTTTTGCGTGGATTTTCTGGTAAAAATCCCCTGATTTCCAGGTAGTGAGATTGATCTCCCGTGTTCAGTGTCGACTATGTTAAAAATATCTTGGCAGAAATAAAAAAAGAGTAGGCTTAATGGCCACTGCCTGGACAAAAACAATTATAGTAAAAAATCTAGACTAAAATCTAACCTTGACTTAGAATACTAAAGTCTCTAACAACTTCATTCACTGACAGTAGCGTAACTACTATGGGACAAAACTTTACTTAGTATACTGAAGTCTCTATCATCATTCCCTGACAGTAGTGTAACTACTACGGGACAAACCTTGACTTAGTATACTGAAGTATCTAACAACGTCATTCCCTGACAGTAGAATTAATATTTTTTAAAACTACTTTTAAAAAAAAATTAAAATTTTAAAATCCTTAAAATGTTATATTGTTATTTAATTTATAAAGAACTATACAAATAAGTGGAGCCGCATAGCGCAGTGGTTAGCGCGCTGGCTTCGCATCTGAGTGGTCCTGGGTTCATTCTCAAGTTGAGGCTGTAATGTTTTTTTTCAGACCGCAATGGCTCCCGGGTCAACCCAGCCTTAAATGGGTACCGGTTCAGTCCGGGAAGTAAAAGCGGCGAGGGAGAGTAGATGGCTTTCACCCTCATATAGCCGAGCCTTTGAAATGTGAGATCGCTAACACCTCACATCCCTACGGCAGTAATGCTTTGGGATACTTTACTTTTATACAAATAATCCAAGTAAATGTCTTAGTCGGCCTGTACTTCTACAGGTCTAGATGCCCCTGTCAGGTTCCAGCTCTAGCATGAGCTAGATGTAGCCGTGAGGAGGATTTCCTGCTTAGTGGGCTAGGTATGAGCAACTTATTACTGCTCTGCTTTTGGACAAGTGCTGTGGAGGGTGGTTAACTGATGTGCGAATCCGTGTTAATAGATTCAAACGCTAGAGCAAAGTAGACCCGCAGCCTGTTAAGTGCCACCTATACGGCTTTAAAAAAACCACCCTGCCATGTCATACACTTAGTTGCCTCTTACGACATGCTCTCTGTGAAACAGTGGTGTTATTCTTGTCCTTTTCATTCACAAATACACCAGCAGATTGAAATCCAGAAAAAGTTTTTTGCGGACTGTACAGCCCTCAGATCAGAGCCCCGAGAGATACCACATAGAAAAGTGGCACCAAAAGAATGAAGGTTGGATGAAGATCAAAGAAGAACTTGACCAGGACATAATTTGCCATATACTATGTGGCGAAGTGGTTAAGCCGTCAGCCTCGTGATCACGTGGTGTGGTACGACTCCGGACTCCGCTGTCCTTTTTACGGGTGCTTGATGGATCCCCTGCATCTTGTAGTCGCCCCCTAGTCATCTTGTCCTTTACTTGCCACTAGGGTTGGGCGGCTCGAGACGAGAGTAGCGCAGTTAATCTTTATTAAAAATAGCGATAGCAAAATAAATTATGCCATCATCGTCTACGATAGACGGCAGCCTTTGCTTTGCTTTTTTACGTGGAGATCTCTACATAGGTTAAGAACATGTGTGTCTAGGTGTGGGTCTAACCTGAAAAAGTGGGGATTTGCAGACAATGAATATTGCAAATGTGAGACAGTTCAGGACCCGGAACACCTGATTATATGTCCTAGGATGCAGGAATCCTGTCCAGTGAAGGACTTGATGGTGGCAAATGTGGGGCTGTTCAAAACCTGGAACACCTGATTATATGTCCTAGGATGCAGGAATCCTGTCCAGTGAAGGACTTGATGGTGGCAAATGTGGGGCTGTTCAAAACCTGGAACACCTGATTATATGTCCTAGGATGCAGGAATCCTGTATAGTGGAGGACCTTGATGGTGGTACGTGAAAGAGCACTGACAATGGCTGATTTTTGGGTGAAGACTATGTGAGGTTGTCGGACACGGAAAGTAAGTACGAGGCGTGCTCAAATGAAACTGGACTAAACTGAAACAGTGAACATATGTACAATGTGCATGATGTTACTTCTGGTGTAAACAGCACATACCAACCGTCAAGTTTGCCAAATTTAATTATTCTCTGACTCATAGTTTCCTCAGTAGACCGTTGAAAACATGGCGGGTGTGATACAGAATGCATCTAGAGCAGATCAGCAAACGGTGATTTGGTTTCTAACAGTTGAAGGATGTTGATCAGTTGACATTCATCACTGAATGCAGGCAGTGTATGGTGACAAAAGTGTGTTGAAGACAACCGTGAAGAACTGGACAACGATGTTTAAAGAAGGACGTGATTTAACGTAACAATATGCGCCTGACCTGGTATTGGAAGATCTTTCGTTAATTCACATCTTTCTTTAAACATCATTGTCCCGTTCTTCTCTTCACCGTTGTCTTCAACACACTTTTGTCATCATACACTGCCTACAGTCTGCAATGAATGTCAACTGGTTGACATCCATTAGCTGTTAGAAACCGAATCACCGCTCACTGATCAACTCTGGACGGATTCCATATCACACCTACCATGTTTTCAACGGTCTGCCGAGGAAACTGAGTTGGAGGACAATTAAATTTTGCAAACTTGATGGTTGGTATGTGCTGTTTACACCAAAAGTGACTTTATCATGCACATCGTACATATGTTCACTTGTTGCAGTTTGGTTCAGTTTCATTTGAAAACGTCTCGTAATTACCCCGGCGGACCACTTGGTATATGTATGTGTGCTAATATAAAAAAATATGATTTTCAATATTATATGCATACTATCTGGAATACACCTTTTGAGTTGTATACGTTTTGAAAACGGGAATGGCGTTCTGACATTGTGTAATGGGTGTATGGGGTAAAAAAATATTGATGAACCCTGACATAGTATATTATAATATGTACATTTTTGGTTTTATTTGCTTGTATTTTGTAGTGCATATGATCCAGCTGATTATGAGAGCTTATCTGTCTCCGCTGAAATTAAGGAGCTGTTTCAGTATATCACAAGGTAAGCTGTGATATCCTTGAGGTAATGTCATTGAACTAACTACCAGCTTTTATTGAGATGATCGTCATCAGTAAATCACAAACTGGACTAAACACAAATATGGATCCTGCAGAGTGAGCTGAAGTAGCCCAGTGCGAGTGATCGGATTTCGGCCTCCAGTTGGTGCAGGATTTTTCCAATCTGAAAACGGCTCCAGTGGTTGACCCAGCTTAAAAAATTGGGTTACCAGAATTATCTGGGAAAATAAAGGTGGCTGGCGTGATGACTACATCACCCGTAGTGTGCCATTGGTAAAATAAAATATGGGCCAAACACAATATTCCCAATATGCCACACTGGTGTGTTAACAAGATCTTTACTTTTTTACTTTTATGGATCTTGGAGAGCATGAGTTCTCAAACTTTTTGAAAATTGTATCACTTAAATAAACTTGTAAAAATTCATGTACCACTATGTTAAAATTTGGAAATTCAGACTTTGTGCAGCCAAGAGTACGCGTTTATGGTTAGAGTACAAATAGAATAAAATAGCAGTCTTTCACACAATCCAAGTTTTATTGTATTAATTATTGCAAATAAACTATTATTTACTTTTAGTCAATACTAATGTGATGGGTGAGCTTGTTGTGGGATTCTGTGGCGAAGTGGTTAAGCCATCGGCCTCATGATCAGGTGATGTGGGTTCGACTCTGGACTCCGTCGTCTTTTTCACGGGTGCTTGATGTGGAGTCCCCTGCATCTCGTAGTCGCCCCCTAGTCGTCTTGTCCTTGACTTGCCACTGGGGTCGGGAAGTTCAAGACGAGAGAGTGAGGATAAAAAGTAGCGCAGTTAATCCTTGCTAAAAATAGTGCTAGTAAAATTAATTATGCCATCATCGTCTACGATACACGGCGGCCTTTGCCTTTGCCGAGCCAATCTTTGATATATCAGCAACTTTATCTTTGTTAACTTGAAATATGTCAGGTTCAAGCTGCAATTGTGTCCTGTTTATTTTCAATACATAACAGGGCAGAAAACACAATCTCACACAAATATGATGTGTTGAAGGGCATTAAAAATGTTAATGCTTTGTCTGAAATAATTTTGTGTTCAGTTGTTTATCTTTGACCAAATATTGCACAAGCTGGCCTACTTTTAAAACTTTTGAGATTCCCTCCCTTAACATGAAATTTTAATTAGCTGATCTCTTGAACTGAAAAATTCGGCTGAAGTCAGATCTGTCAGACTGAAAGATGTGAATATCGCAGTCAATATGTAAACTACAACACAATGCAATGCATTCCGTTCTCCAGACAACATACTGTTACTTACAAAACCCTTTTTAGGGCTTTGTAGCCGGAGGTTGAGAATGAACAAAGAAGAAGAACTGGAAAATTATTCAACATAGTTTCTGAAATAGATGAATGGGATCTTTTATTTTCCACATTTTCAAGGACACAGATAAGTTGAGTACCATCGACATTCATAGTGCGATTTTCGGGATGTCAGTCAATTTGAATCGTCTCTAGTGCCGTAAGGTGCGATTTTCAGGATATCAGTCAATTTGAATCGTCGCTAGTGCTGTAAGGTGCGATTTTCAGAATGTCAGTCAATTTGAATAGTCGCTAGTGCCGTAAGGTGCGATTTTCGGGATGTCAGTCAATTTGAATGGTCGCTAGTGCCGTAAGGTGCGATTTTCAGAATGTCAGTCAATTTGAATCGTCGCTAGTGCCGTAAGGTGCGATTTTCGGGATGTCAGTCAATTTGAATCGTCGCTAGTGCTGTAAGGTGCGATTTTCGGGATGTCAGTCAATTTGAATCGTCGCTAGTGCCGTAAGGTTAAGCTCCTTACGACACCCAACTGCATAGGTGAAATCAAAGCTAACTAATATGCTTTCATTAACTTTGTTGACCTGATGTATTGGCATATGATTTTTCCTAGAATACAACTGATTGAACAGGTCCAATTGGTTTATGTTGCACATGAATAGAATGATCGATTTGCAC
The DNA here is from genome assembly GCA_036924085.1 of Ariolimax columbianus. Classification (NCBI taxonomy): domain Eukaryota; kingdom Metazoa; phylum Mollusca; class Gastropoda; order Stylommatophora; family Arionidae; genus Ariolimax; species Ariolimax columbianus. The sequence continues at coordinate 19,191,082 of JAVGWX010000019.1, forward strand.
AAGTACATTAACAATTTTATTATTTTGGGGTGTTTAGTTTTTTTGAGCTGTTGTCTTGAGCTCTACTCATTGGACTCCAGCTGTCCTGTCTTCATTCTTGATCTGACGTTATGTGACTACCACGCTCTTTTATTTCCCTGTTTGTTTCAATCTAGTACATGTCTGGTTATCTTGTTTTGTTTCTGGTTGAGGAGCAAGTTTGAAAATGTAGCTTATCGTCTCTATGCCTTTTTATGAAGCTCACCTGTCATATTAACTCTGCCAGGTACACACCACAGGCCATAGAGTTGGATCATAGATTGAAGCCCTTTATTCCAGATTACATACCTGCAGTTGGTGACATTGATGCATTCATCAAGGTATATGCCATGATTATTAGACTGGCCACTTCCAAACACTTCAGCATATAACAGTTTATAATTGAGATTATAATGCAATAACCCAATAGTTAACTCATTAATATGACAGTTTGTATGTGCAACTATATTCCAATTACCCGACCGTTAATTCATTCATACGACAGTTTTTAAGTACAACAATTTGCCAATTATCTGACCGATAATTCATTCATATGACAGATTTTACATACAACTGTATACCAATTACCTGACAGTTAATTAACTCATATGTCAGTTTTCATGTACAATTATATCCCAGTTACCCTACAGTTAATTCACTCATATGTCAGTTTTCATGTACAATTATATCCCAGTTACCGTACAGTTAATTCACTCATATGTCAGTTTTCATGTACAATTATATCCCAGTTACCGTACAGTTAATTCACTCATATGTCAGTTTTCATGTACAATTATATCCCAGTTACCGTACAGTTAATTCACTCATATGTCAGTTTTCATGTACAATTATATCCCAGTTATTCTACAGTTAATTAACTCATATGTCAGTTTTCATGTACAATTATATCCCAGTTACCCTACAGTTAATTCATTCATATGTCAGTTTTCATGTACAATTATATCCCAGTTTACCCTACAGTTAATTCACTCATATGTCAGTTTTCATGTACAATTATATCCCAGTTATTCTACAGTTAATTAACTCATATGTCAGTTTTCATGTACAATTATATCCCAGTTACCCTACAGTTAATTCATTCATATGTCAGTTTTCATGTACAATTATATCCCAGTTTACCGTACAGTTAATTCACTCATATGTCAGTTTTCATGTACAATTATATCCCAGTAACCATACAGTTAATTCACTCATATGTCAGTTTTCATGTACAATTATATCCCAGTTTACCGTACAGTTAATTCACTCATATGTCAGTTTTCATGTACAATTATATCCCAGTTACCATACAGTTAATTCACTCATAAGACAGTTTTCATGTACAATTATATCCCAGTTACCCTACAGTTAATTCACTCATATGACAGTTTTCAATTATGCCTTGACATAAATAACACTGTACTGCTGACATTTCTGTAAATTTTAAATTAGTTTTTAGTTTTATCACTACTTTAGTCTTGGTGCTGAGAGTAAATATGTGACACTTGGTGCTGGGAGCATCAGTGCTACTTTGTGCTGGGAGCATAAATGTGCTACTTTGTGCCGGGAGCATAAATGTGCTACTTTGTGATGGTAGCATAAATGTGCTACTTTGTGCTTGTAGCATATGTATGCTACTTTGTGCCGGGAGCATAAATGTGCTACTTTGTGCTGGGAGCATAAATGTGCTACTTTGTGCTGGTAGCACAAATGTGCTACTTTGTGCTGGGAGCATATCTGTGCTACATGGTGCTGGGAAGCGCTGACAGTACTTAATGTTTTATTTTTTAAAAATTATTTGTTTGTGTGTCTTGTAGATTGCACGGCCAGACAACAAGCCCGACACTCTAGGCCTGACAGTTTTAGATGAACCCTGTGCCAAGCAGAGTGACCCAACAGTTTTGGATCTTCAGTTGAGAGCTATATCCAAACAGGCAACACCCAAACAACTGGTCAGTTCTTCTAAGTGTAAACTTTCTTAAAATATAATTTTGCCTTTTTAACTCAACCAGACCTGAGGCCCTGAACCTAACTGTCTCCTATACCTGGGCTCCGGAGCATTACAGAGAGAATACCAACATGAAATAGAAAAATGTTAGTTACATGCAAACAAGTGGTTAGAATAAGATGGAACTTGGAGACATTGTAGAAAATAGGTCTACCTTTCATCTAGCGCCAATATTCCACCTTTGTGTGCCAATCCACCCAGCAGGAGGAACCTTCATCACCACCTAGATCTCCCCCATCAGCTGTTTGAGGGACACGCCCCCCTTCTCTTAGTATCGATCTAGCTCTAGATCTACAAGGTTCAAGATTCTCCTCATCACTCGATCTCTCACTGTCTGTGTCACTTGAACTGGAAACGTATTCTTGATGAAATTCTGACTCCTCAGAGTCTGAATTAACCAAAGTATCGATCACCTGTTGGACTGTCATAAGCCTAGACCTACTTCGCTTTCCTGTTGAAGTGCTTGGTTAATCAGCCGCTCGTTTCATTGTGAATTTTTTCACGTTAAACCACACAAAGTCAATTCAAACATGGGGGCAGACATTTGCAATGGCTAATCATTAGGTTTGACCACGATTGGTTGGTTATTTTTAGATTGTGACGCATTTTTTCACGTACTACCCAAAGTACAAAAAATTCGGTCCAGCGGTATAGCAGCAAATTTGGAAATTTCTGAAAAATGGGTACAGCGGTCTGGTAGGGTTAAAGTAGATCAATGAAAAAAAAACTAAAACACTCATTTTGTTTGCAGGCTTCTCATAATGTGTGTTCAAGTTGTTTAATTTTGTTTGTTTGTAAAGTCATCATTATTATTTACCTGTCACTTCAGATGATGGAGTACAGGTCCAACACTGCATTTGGTTTACATGAATTAGCTTTTAGGAAATCTTCAATCACTTTCAGCCGCGTAGCGCAGTTGTTAGCGAGCTGGCTTCACATCTGAGTGGTCCTGGGTTCATTCCCCAGTTGAGGCAGAAATGTTTTTTAGATCGCAATGGCTCCCGGATAGACCCAGCCTTAAATGGGTACCGGTTCAGTCTGGGAAGTAAAAGCAGTGATGGAGAGGAGATGGCTAGCCAAGCCTTTGAAATGTGAGATTGCTAACAGCCCACACCCTTACGGCAGTAATGCTATTGGTTACTTTACTTTACTTTTTACAATCCTTTGTTTGCAGTGGTTTCAATAGTAATGGTTTTTTACAAGGGGAGGTTGACAGCCTAATGCACAACTTTTCATTGTTGCTTGACACGACATACTCAGAAAGAAATAATGTTTTGTTCATCAGTGGAACCACTTGGCGAGTCCATTAACGAACAATCAGCAGCACGGGCAGTAGGAAGAGTTGATTGTTTCCCATGTGAGCAAATCTTAAACTCCAAACCGATTTCTCAACAGCTCACAATGACCGTTTGCTGATGAGGCCTTTTCTAATGTCACCAAGATCCGCACCTGGATATTGATACTTTATTTACTTTAATCTGAGGCCGTCACAACGAGACAGTGGGAACCTCGTACATTCATTTTTGTGCGATTGTTTTAACTTAGAATAATGACGGAGATGTTGTTCGTCTGCTGTGCAAAGTTTTTGGTGAATATTTGCTGTTTATTCATAGTGGATGAAGAGACATGTAGGGTTGGTTATATCTTCAATATTTTCTGTGTCTTTTTGCTGTCGAAGATGAAGTGTTAGAGAATTCATTTGGCTTTTGCGAGGGAGGGTAGGGGTGGCCAGTTCCCTTTCTCTCATTGTTTTGCCGTACCACAATCTCTAAAAACTATCTTTCTGTACATCTCATTTTCCATTCAAAGTACAAGTGACCTGAAAAAACAAACATAAGTAGAGTAATAAAGATAGCTTAATGAGTGTTTATTAAAACAATCTGAAATTTTGAAAGTAAAAAGTAAAGATCCCGATTTCACACCTGTATGGCATATTAGGAATATTGGTCAGCGAACTAGAGCTGCCAAGACTCTTCTACACCTCCATATAGTGATCCTGGATAACAGGCTGCAACAGAGCAGACTGGCTAAGGAGAAGGGATCGAAGAGGGAATGATGCTAACCCGGTACTAAAAAAATGCTTGCTGAAGTCGGATGTGTTGGACTGAAAGGTGCAAATATCGCAGTCAAGCTGTAAACGATGACAAACACATTCCATTCTCTGGACTACATTCTACTACTTGAGCTCTTTTCAGGGTTTGGTTGAGAACGAACAAAGCCAAGCCATACTCCATACGAAACAAGCCATGTCTGAAATAATCTCCTCTACACAGAATATTCTGCGATGTCCCACCACGAGAAGACCAGGAGCTGGACTTCTACAGATTGCAGCTATTTGTTGCACATAAAGAATGTATTAAATATTTAGAGCTCTTTCATCAATTCCACTCCAGCTATGACAGACCGCACTTGGGACTGATCACTTAGTCTGAAGATATATGCTCAAACTTTTTTTGATCACTTCAAAATTAATATCTAGTATGCACACTACACTGCTAGGGTAATGTAAATTTTTTCTCAACTATATAGTGTCATTGATACACACACGAAACTTTTCAGAAAATTCATTCCATGAAAAAAATACCAATATAGCACGTTCTATAACATCATTGTGCACCATGAATGGAGATACATAGATGCTGCGTACGATTTCATGGAGAACAAGGAAGAGAGCTTCTATATTAATCTGTTGCAAAAATATAAAAGCTAACTTCTGAAATATGGCGAGATTTAGATACATCATAACTTAACTTAACGTCTTTATACTGGTTTAGAAGACTCTGCAGAGTCTGTATACAACCAGTTTCATTTACATCACTTTTCTCTAAAAGCTATGTGCATCCAATTTATTCTTAAATGCATTAACTGTCCCTGCCTTCACTACCTCCCGTGGCAATGCATTCCAAGCATTCACCACTCTCTGACTAAAAAAATATTTTCTTATATCTAATCTGGACCTCTCTTTAGTTACTTTGTAGCTATACCCTGTTGTTCTTGTGGGTGGCTGTATTTTAAAAAACTTGTTATAGTCTAATTTATCCATTCCTTTGATCATCTTATAAGCCGATTTTTCGGAGTCTTTCCTCATAACTGTAATTCTGGAATCCCACTATCAGCTTTGTCACTCTTTTTTTAATTCTTTCCAGCATGTTTATATCCCCTCTATGATAAGGACTCCACACCTGTACACAGTACTCCAATCTAGGTCTATGGAAGCCCATCTTCTACAAGTTTCTAAAGAATTGCACACACACACTTCTTGTTGGGGGGAAGAGAAAAGTAAATTAGTTTAAAAGTAGTTTGTTACATGACTTTTGATACATTTATAATGAACTAGTTTTGACTAAGCAGTAAATTGACCATTGCTTGGTGAGATGCTAGTACTAAGGTATATATACGAGGGGTGTTCAAATCAAACCAAGACTTTGTTTTAGTTCTACCTGAATGGGTTATAGCGTGATGGAACTACTATCATTAGTTAGAGACACGTGTGTCTTTTTACTGCTAGGTGGCCCACTTACTGTGGTCCAGTCACATGACAGACAAATGAAAATGGCAGACAACACTGTTAGTGCTTGCATGGAACAGTGTGTTGTGATGAAGTTTCTTGTGAAAGAATGCGTGCACCTGCGAAAATTTACAGAAGACTGCAATGAAAATACGTTGGTGAGACACTCAGCCACCGTAAGACATTTGAAGGGTGTAAACGTCTTAGAGAATGCCGTACATCCGTGAGTGATGATCCCGGTCGTGGTGGCTCTCACCCAAAAAAAGTGATGGGCGAGTGTTTTCTTGGACAAACCTTGGCATCATTCATATTGATTTTCTTCCCCATGGTGCCACTAAATAACAGTGAACAGTATATACGCATTTTGAGTGATGTGCATAACCGTCTGCTGAAAAAAATGGCCTGGTTTAATCACAGAGTATCCTGCTCCTGCAAGATAACGCTCGACCTCATACGGCTCACCGCACTGTGTGCCATTTTCAGCAACTTGACTGGAAGGTTTTGCCACATCCACCTTACAGCTCAGACCTTGCTCCAAGCAATATCCACCTGTTCGAACCCCTCAAAGAATTTCTGGCAGGTCAGCACTGATGAGGAAGTGAAACAGCCTGTCCTGGATTGGTTCATACAATGCATACTGACATTATCTTTCTACTCTGAAGCATTTCAAGCATTACCTAAACACTGGGATAAGTGCAGAAACGTTGCAGAAGATATCTAAAAATAAATGGCATTTTCATTACTTAAAAAAAAAATGTTGTTGCCTTAACAAAAAAAAAGTCCCGAATTGACTTGAACGCCCCTCGTATATAAATTGTATATGTCAAGTACAAATAGCGTATGTGGTGAAAAAATGTGTCTTTAGTATGTTTAAATCTGGACCTTCTGACATATAATTATCTTCCTATTTTCATCTACAAAACATTTTATTTATAGATAAAATAAAGAAAATAACATTTAGTTCATTCTTTCATGTGCTCAATGAGAGCATTTGTATAGATGCTAATTTCCTTTTTTTTTATGCCCAAAATAATAAAAAACATAATGTGTCCTTTTTAAGGGGGTCATTATAGCTGGGAGATAAAGGCGCTTGCCTCTCAAGGAGTGAAAGGGGGGGGAGGGGGAATTGATTCCCGTAAGTGTCCACTGGTCTCAAGGGAAGTGGGACCAGTGCCTAGTCACATTGGAGATTGACCAAAAAAACTCTGAGATCCGTGTACATGTTGTGCACAGAAAAGAACTCTTGGCAGTTGAAAACCGGTTCAAGTAGACTATTAACTGCAGTCTGGGCATAATTTTTAAAATAACAAAATTCTTACTCAGAATACAATCTGCTTTTCCCCGTGAGCCGCAGGAAGTAAAAATAATGGTAACTAAGAAAGAACGAACTATAGATACACATGTTTGAATACCAGGATTCGAAGTATGCTTCAAGAAACAAACCCATATTAAGGGTGATCCTGTGTTAGGTGTTTGACCCCATGCCATCAACACAGGTGGGGCAGCCATAAAACCATAATTAAACTAAAGTATCTGGTAAAACCGGCCGTGTGTAACACTTGAGATGTAATGTCTATCAAATCATAGGTTGTGAAGAGCCTGAAGAATGCAGACAAGAACCCAAAGCACATTGATAACTGGATTGAGAACATTCGAGAACTGCACCGCTCGAAACCACCAGCTAACGTTCACTACAGCAAGTAAGTGTTAACTTTTATAAATTTGTATACTTTTTTTTTGGTGAGAAAGATAGTCCTGTTGCAGATGTACAAAACATTAAACATAGACTATTTTTTATTTAGTCTTTTTTTTTACAACAAATTCATTTACACCAAACTGAGCTAAAAATAAGGTTATTAGATTAGCAAAATAGAATTTAATTATCGATCATAGGAAACATTCTTAATTTTTAAAAAATAATTAATGTATTGCAATACAGTTGAATTAATTTGAATAAAATTAATGTGTTTAATTTTTATTAATTTTTCTCACTTGTGTTCAAATTGTTGAGAAAAAATAAATGAAAAAAAAATGTTTAAAGTTGATTAAAATTAAATTGAATCAAAATTACGATCTATAGGCCCTACATTACGACCTATAGGCCATCATCAGGGACAACAAATCAATGCTGAACTAACAAATTATAGAAGGAAAAAATGGTCTACTTAGCTGATATAGTGTCCATCATCGCGACTTATCAGGTCGATGGCTTGACTCTAAATGAGGGACAACGGTCAGATAAGGTGGCCAGGAGAGCATAAGAAGTGAGTGGAATGGCGGCCAAATATTGAAAAGACAAAATAGTGTTTAAAATAATGCTACTATGGGGTGGGAAGGGGGGGGGGGGGGAACGGCGTGGGTTTGTGGTTAAATGACATGGCTCACAACTCAACGTGCTGGGTTCGATACCCATAACAGTCCCGACCGTTACCCCGGGGAAGCAAACACTTAGAATATGCAGAAGGAAGCCGACCCTTACATAAAATACATGCTGAAGTCAGATGCACTGGGCCGACAGGCACAAAATAAAAACATAGTACAACACCTTGAAAAATAGAGAAATGAGGCGAACTTTAATAAAATAAAAAAAATACTGTAAACCATCTCTCAGCTCTTGAATCATCAAGAATGCCAGCTTAAACTTGTCCAGTCTTAAAATATATATCGATTTAAAAAAAAATAATTTTGTAAACTGGAAGCTGTTCATATACTTACTGGATTACTGGTCCTTCAGCTGTGGTTATGCTGTTGCGTGTCCCAACTTTTCTTCCAACGGTCTCTGTCTTGGGCCAAGTTGGACTAGTGGATAATGAGTCTTCCATCTGTAGCATCGTGAATGTTTTTGCGGGATACAAGGGAGTCGGACCAGAGCGTTGGTGCTCGTCTTCCTGGTCACTTCTCGTCTCTGGAGCACTATATTTCTGTCGCTGTGTTCCATTGATTTTCTGTTCATTGTAGTAAGTGGCCCGCCCAGCGATGTTTGATCTTGTTTGCATAAGTAACTGCATCTTCCTCCCAGGACAATTGACACACGTCATAGTTATGTAGACTGTTTGTGAGCTGGCTATGAAGCGTGACGCCAGCCAGGCGTCTCTCTCTCGAGGCTTGAGTGACCATGTTTCCGCTGCATAGCACATTGCAGGTAGTACTGTGAAGTGAAGTTGAAAAGATAGGTGCACAGGCTCTGGCCGTGGATGTTATCCAGTACAGGTTTTATCGCAGAGAAAGCTGCCTAACCAGCGCGACGCCATCCTGTCAACTCTGGGTTGAGGTCATTCTGCGTGCTGAGCAGGCGCCAAATGTAGATGTACTCATCCATGTTATCTAGTATCTCTCCATAGAAGATGGTTAGGTAGCGGGAAGCGAAGCGATTGCGCATGACTTTAGTCTTGGACATGTTCATTTCAAGTCCCGTTATATTTCCCTCTTGGTGGAGTACTCATCATCATTGGCCCTTTTCATCTTGCCAGACGATAGTAATTGTGCTATTAGCATGAAGCCCAGTCAGAAATATAGAGACCATGTGTTGCCTATGCAGTATGGTCCCTCTCTCGGTCTGCCTTGTTCACTCCAAGGGAAAGGTAATACCAATACATTTGGAACAAGGCAAGCTGCAGAAACTGCCAGATCAGCAGAACAATCTGTTCGCCTATCGGGGCTTCACTCCTAGACCATCTGCCAACTACGGCTAAGGGCCTGGTCTGCCCTGCCACAACACTCAGCTGAGGTTGTCTTTCCGCGCTCTAGAATAAGGCATTGTATCCTATTGCGTGTTCTCCTTCGCACATCATCGGTTGTCAAGTTTGGTAGATGCTGACCAACTTTCAGAGTTATCAGAAAACAGGTTGCTCAGCCATATCTGACAAAACCGACAAGATACGCCATTATCTTATCTGCGAGGCTTCAGATCAGAAATTTCCTTCTCCTAGATGAGCTGCCTTCCTAGGCTATCGAGCCCCATCTGCCCGAATCTACTGGTTTTAAGGCACCAGTGACTCGCCTTCCACCCATTCTCCTGTTAGTCAAAACAGTTCTGCCGCGGAAAGACCAGGAGTTGGACTTTGTTGTCAGAGGCTATATGAGATGCACGGCATGGGAGCATTTAGTTGGTGTTGAGAGTTCGTCCTCAACTAGCATTTTATTGATATCTGTGATACTGTTGAGATGAGTACTAGACCATTCACAAAGTGAAGATAATTTAGTCAGCTATCCTTTATGTTGATGCTAAAGGTGTCCCAGTCACAGCAGCTGATGACAAATTCCAGGCAAGCAGAAAAAAGGCTTGGTGAGATGGGGTCCTCTTGACGAACTCCTCTCTGTATAGGTACAACTACTGGTCTTTGCAAGACTTGGAAGGTAGTTGTGCAGAAATTACAAATCTGACATTGTTAAATAATATTTTGCTGCTATGCACCAGTGATCCATGTTGGAATTTCCCGAGCAGTTTAGAGTGATTCGGATTTGTAGCAACACAGCTCAAGTGGGCTGTTTCAAGCAGTTCAGCAGTAAAGGGTTAACTGAAACTGTCACAAAATACAATATGAAGTTCCATATCAAAGATTAATGATACTTAACTTAACCATAGCTCCAGTTGTTGAAGCATAGGTACAACACTGCACTTGGTGGACTGAGGGGTCTCGAGGTAAGATGTCGGTCTTGGGTGCTGGAGGTTGCGGGTTCAAATCACAGTGAAGAACAGAGCACCAATGAGTTAAACCATGTGCAATGATGATGATTCTTCAACTAAACTAAACTTGACCGCCCTAAACCAGCTTTTAGGAAAGCCAGATTTCAGTAATTTGTTGAGGCATAGGTACAATCCTGCACTTGACTACCCTAAACCAGCTTTTAGGAAAGCCAGATTTCAGTAATTTGTTGAATCATAGGTACAATCCTGCACTTGGCTACCCTAAACCAGCTTTTAGGAAAGCCAGATTTCAGTAATTTGTTGAGGCATAGGTACAATCCTGCACTTGACTACCCTAAACCAGCTTTTAGGAAAGCCAGATTTCAGTAATTTGTTGAGGCATAGGTACAATCCTGCACTTGACTACCCTAAACCAGCTTTTAGGAAAGCCAGATTTCAGTAATTTGTTGAAGCATAGGTACAATCCTGCACTTGACTACCCTAAACCAGCTTTTAGGAAAGCCAGATTTCAGTAATTTGTTGAAGCATAGGTACAATTCTGCACTTGGCTACCCTAAACCAGCTTTTAGGAAAGCCAGATTTCAGTAATTTGTTGAAGCATACGTATAATCCTGCACTTGGCTACCCTAAACCAGCTTTTAGAAAAGCCAGATTTCAGTAATTTGTTGAAGCATACGTACAATCCTGCACTTGGCTACCCTAAACCAGCTTTTAGGAAAGCCAGATTTCAGTAATTTGTTGAATCATAGGTACAATCCTGCACTTGGCTACTCTAAACCAGCTTTTAGGAAAGCCAGATTTCAGTAATTTGTTGAATCATAGGTACAATCCTGCACTTGGCTACCCTAAACCAGCTTTTAGGAAAGCCAGATTCCAGTCATTTGCTGTGCAGTTTTACAACAGTGGTTTTTGTATGGTGAGGTTGCCAACCTCACATGCAGGCTGGTTCTATTCTGTTTGTTCCATGAACCATTCCGGTGATTTATAACACTACATGCTTTGAATTCTGTTTCGTTGGAAATTTGAATATGTTCTTTGTGATTTCAGAAACATGCCAGATATAGACACACTGATGCAGGAGTGGCCACCAGAGTTTGAGCAGCTTCTCAAGGAGGTTCGTGGTGTAGCTTTGTTTTGATAGCTGAAAGGAGGTTCATGGTGTAGCTTTGTTTTGATAGCTGAAAGGAGGTTCATGGTGTAGCTTTGTTTTGATAGCTGAAAGGAGGTTCATGGTGCAGCTTTGTTTTGATAGCTGAAAGGAGGTTCGTGGTGTAGCTTTGTTTTGATAGCTGAAAGGAGGTTCATGGTGTAGCTTTGTTTTGATAGCTTAAAGGAGGTTCGTGGTGTAGCTTTGTTTTGATAGCTGAAAGGAGGTTCGTGGTGTAGCTTTGTTTTGATAGCTGAAAGGAGGTTCATGGTGTAGCTTTGTTTTGATAGCTGAAAGGAGGTTCATGGTGTAGCTTTGTTTTGATAGCTGAAAGGAGGTTCGTGGTGTAGCTTTGTTTTGATAGCTGAAAGGAGGTTCATGGTGTAGCTTTGTTTTGATAGCTTAAAGGAGGTTCGTGGTGTAGCTTTGTTTTGATAGCTGAAAGGAGGTTCGTGGTGTAGCTTTGTTTTGATAGCTGAAAGGAGGTTCATGGTGTAGCTTTGTTTTGATAGCTGAAAGTAGGTTCATGGTGTAGCTTTGTTTTGATAGCTGAAAGGAGGTTCATGGTGTAGCTTTGTTTTGATAGCTGAAAGGAGGTTCGTGGTATAGCTTTGTTTTGATAGCTGAAAGGAGGTTCGTGGTGTAGCTTTGTTTTGATAGCTGAAAGAAGGTTCATGGTGTAGCTTTGTTTTGATAGCTGAAAGGAGGTTCATGGTGTAGCTTTGTTTTGATAGCTGAAAGGAGGTTCATGGTGTAGCTTTGTTTTGATAGCTGAAAGGAGGTTCGTGGTGTAGCTTTGTTTTGATAGCTGAAAGGAGGTTCATGGTGTAGCTTTGTTTTGATAGCTGAAAGGAGGTTCGTGGTGTAGCTTTGTTTTGATAGCTGAAAGGAGGTTCATTGTGTAGCTTTGTTTTGATAGCTGAAAGGAGGTTCATGGTGTAGCTTTGTTTTGATAGCTGAAAGGAGGTTCGTGGTGTAGCTTTGTTTTGATAGCTGAAAGGAGGTTCATGGTGTAGCTTTGTTTTGATAGCTGAAAGTAGGTTCATGGTGTAGCTTTGTTTTGATAGCTGAAAGGAGGTTCATGGTGTAGCTTTGTTTTGATAGCTGAAAGGAGGTTCGTGGTATAGCTTTGTTTTGATAGCTGAAAGGAGGTTCGTGGTGTAGCTTTGTTTTGATAGCTGAAAGAAGGTTCATGGTGTAGCTTTGTTTTGATAGCTGAAAGGAGGTTCATGGTGTAGCTTTGTTTTGATAGCTGAAAGGAGGTTTGTGGTGTAGCTTTGTTTTGATAGCTGAAAGGAGGTTCATGGTGTAGCTTTGTTTTGATAGCTGAAAGGAGGTTCGTGGTGTAGCTTTGTTTTGATAGCTGAAAGGAGGTTCATGGTGTAGCTTTGTTTTGATAGCTGAAAGGAGGTTCGTGGTGTAGCTTTGTTTTGATAGCTGAAAGGAGGTTCATTGTGTAGCTTTGTTTTGATAGCTGAAAGGAGGTTCATGGTGTAGCTTTGTTTTGATAGCTGAAAGGAGGTTCGTGGTGTAGCTTTGTTTTGATAGCTGAAAGGAGGTTCATGGTGTAGCTTTGTTTTGATAGCTGAAAGGAGGTTCGTGGTGTAGCTTTGTTTTGATAGCTGAAAGGAGGTTCGTGGTGTAGCTTTGTTTTGATAGCTGAAAGGAGGTTCATGGTGTAGCTTTGTTTTGATAGCTGAAAGGAGGTTCATGGTGTAGCTTTGTTTTGATAGCTGAAAGGAGGTTCGTGGTGTAGCTTTGTTTTGATAGCTGAAAGGAGTTTCATGGTGTAGCTTTGTTTTGATAGCTGAAAGGAGGTTCGTGGTGTAGCTTTGTTTTGATAGCTGAAAGGAGGTTCGTGGTGTAGCTTTGTTTTGATAGCTGAAAGGAGGTTCATGGTGTAGCTTTGTTTTGATAGCTGAAAGGAGGCTCATGGTGTAGCTTTGTTTTGATAGCTGAAAGGAGGCTCATGGTGTAGCTTTGTTTTGATAGCTGAAAGGAGGTTCGTGGTGTAGCTTTGTTTTGATAGCTGAAAGGAGGTTCGTGGTGTATCTTTGTTTTGATAGCTGAAAGGAGGTTCATAGTGTAGCTTTGTTTTGATAGCTGAAAGGAGGCTCATGGTGTAGCTTTGTTTTGATAGCTGAAAGGAGGCTCATGGTGTAGCTTTGTTTTGATAGCTGAAAGGAGGTTCGTGGTGTAGCTTTGTTTTGATAGCTGAAAGAAGGTGCTAGATCTTGCTGCTGTTGTTGTTTAGTAAAGTTTAAAGTTATTTTGGTGAAGATAAGCACCAATTCTTCTTCTGTTGCGTTAGTTTTGGAAGGATGTTTGTGCGATTGTGTTGTGTTGTGTTATTGTTTAATGCACACAATGAGTAAGTTTAACATTTTGTGCGACTTGAATAGGACTTTAAGTGGCGGGTTGTAATAACTATCCTCAGATCCCGAGCATGTAGATGAAGGTTGACCGCGGTCCTCCGGGCGGTTGTGCTATGCTTGGTTTCATCTGCGTGGTGCTCACTACTACGGGGATCATCCAGGATGCCCTGAAAACAGCCTGTTTCCTAGGAATGCTAGATGGAAGAGAAATTGTGGTTTTGGTCAGTATATTGTGCCTGACCCTGATGCGATGTCCTGGTCAGTAAGTTGTGCCTGACTGGACTAGCGTCTTAGTTCCTCACCATTGTGTGGTAGTTTTGGCCCAACACATTGGATTTCAGAAGTCATTTCTGGGACTGGGTTTGACTTCCCTCTTTGATTGTTAATCTCTTAGCTAGGCTGTATGGTTGTAGTCAGTTTCCTGGGCCACCATTTGGAGGCAGAATAGGGTCTTGGTCAGTTATTGTTCACTGACTCTGATGCTATAAATAACTGGCTACTGTCATTCACCACTGCATCTTCACCCTCAGACAGAATCTTGTTAGTGATATCGGAGATACATATTTTTTTTTAAATGATCAAAATTCAGTTTACATTCTCCCGTGGGGCCAAAAAGTAATGAGTGAGCTGATAATAGCCAGTAACTCAAGTCTGGCTGTTGGGGGACGGCGTCTGGCCTAGTGATTAAGTGGCACGGCTCTCAGCATCGGCCGCAACCCTGGAGAAGCAAACCCTTAGAAAATGCAGGAGGAATCTGCATAAGAAACACAAAGAAGTGGAAGGCCTAAAGTCTTGAAATGGAAGCACTTGGACAAGGAATGGATTGCACTCCAACTATTTGTTAGGTTCAATTAACTCTTGACAATGCGTCTTTCGTAGCAAGTTACAGTGACTCTTTTTAAATCCCAAGACATACTTGAGAAGGCTGTAGTTTAATATGACTCCTCAGTAGGTGAATAATTAGAGGGATTAATCAACTCATTTGCGAGACTGACGCAGCCTGTTTTCAGGAGCACGAATGAGGATATGTGGTAGGGATCTTTATCTCTGATATATCTACATTAAATGAAGAGTAACAGATAAAGCACGTGAGCGTTAACAATTGGGAACTGATACAACAAGAGATAGGACACACCAGTGTTGAAATGGGACATACTAATGTGTATGCCAGTTTGTGATTCATACATGTCCCATCACTCCATTTGTTGTAACATAGGTTTACCCTGACCAGTTTTTAGGAAAGCCTGATTCCAGTAATATGCAGGGCAATGTCATATGAATTTTTTAATTTTTTTTTTGCTTTCGCCTTATTTCTCTAAATCCCCAAGGCGGTGTGCGTTGCACTGTGGTTTTTATTTTGCGCCTGGAGGTCCAGTGTATCCATGCATTTTATGTAAGGGTCTGCTTCCTCCTGCATTTTCTAAGGGTTTGCTTCCCTGGGGTAACGGCCGGTGCTGCGATGGGGATCGAACCCAGAACCTTCTGGTTGTGAGCCGTCTCACTTAACCACTAGCCCACGTCATCCCCCTATGAATGATTTTTATATGATGAGGTTGCCAGCAGCAAGAACAACCCCCTTTAGTCACCTCTTATTACATACAAAGCAAAACTTGCAATGGTTATGCATATTTTGAATATTTTGTTCACATTCCATTCAGTGTATTACAGCTATATATATTATTTAGGGGGACTTTTGGCATTATTATTCTAATTTTAAATATTGTTCCAGACAATTATTTAATTATTTTTGATAGTATTAAAATGACTAGGTGGGCAGCAGGAACGGGTCGCAGTTTATTTAGCACAATGTCACAGCCAAAAAGTAATGATGACATAAATAAACTACATAGAAGAAATCAAAGTCTCATCTTTGAGTTCTGAAAAAAAACACACCAGAGTCAATAGCCACTTGAATCACATCAATCCCCAGCACCTGCCCTTGTGCAAACATTGTTTTCATCCTGATATAGACGCCTACTCATTGAGTGCAAGGTGCTTGTGGACATGAAGAAAAGATTCTTATAAGCACTGCCAGCAATTGCCAGCACACTGTACGAAGCAGTGAAACAACTGAAGAAGACCTGTATGAGAATGGCATTGGGGTGCCAAGAGCAAGCTTTCTCAGTAGCTATATGATAACAGCGAACAACATTAAAATGACCATATATTTTGTGATGCTTTCAATATGTAGCTATTGGAATTCTTGAAACCTGATTTGTTCTGTTTGTCTCTTCAGGTTGGGCTGCCCACTGCTGAACTTGACTGTGATTTAGGGGAATATGTGGAAATTATTGCTTGTAAGTAACAGACTGCCTCAGCATTCCGAAACTCCTGTGTTATAACATATATCTTTGTATATATGTACATATATCAGTTGGTTTCTGGGCTAGCACTTAACAGGCTACTGACATTATTAGATTGGTTGTTTGTACTATTCTTTCTGCTTGATAGGGTTGCTGTAGGGGGTCGCTGTAGTCAAGGGGTTAAGGGACTTGCCTCTCACAGTGATGAACGGAAAGGGTGGGTGATCGAATCCCGCAAGTTTCAAGCGAGCCCTGATCTCACGGGAGGTAAGACCAGAGTGCCTGCATCCCCAGTTACTTCCAGTCGTCTCGATCAATAGTCTTGCCACTAATCCAAGGTAACTCAAGAAAAGAGAGTGAGATTGATGACCAGCGCAGCTTCTTCCTCACTAAAATCTAAATACAGCGCACGTCACATTATTAAGACAAAATCGTCTGATGTTGTGGCCATCATCGCTTGCGATGAGCAATAATTTTTATCTGCTTGTATCGCCTGATGTAGATTCATAATATTCTAGCAAAGGCATGCCACCAATAGTGTACCATAGCAGGATAAGTTCTGTTCACTGTTTCTATCATTGCGCTGTGTTTTTTAAAATTACATCGAACCAAATATTTTGCTTCCTATTAACGGAAACGGGCGAGCATGCAGACATTGAAGTCAACTTTGTAGATCCATTCCTTCATTCTGCTTTCACCTCTCGAGTCGGTTTGCACAGTATTTTTATGTTATACCATCACTCAATAATTATATCAGATATGGATTCATGGATTGGAATTTCTCAACTTGCACATTACATGGTGTGCTAATTATTTAGAGCTCTAAATGTAATCCTGCCCAACGGACACATCATGCGTTCGCGCCAGTTAGAGATCATCATCATTGAATGCTGTAGGCCACTGTGACCTCGTCAACTATGCTTGCCTAGCTGACAGTTGAACTAGAAATATTTATACATGATCCACTTTCATGGAGATGTCATTCAGAATATCCTGTTCTGGCTTCTTCATTATGCAGTTTCTAAACTTACCCAAGTCTGGCCGCTGATCAGAAAAGAGATGGCCATTGCCAACTCCAAAACCAACAGCCCAAACCTCTACAGCATCAGCATGATGGTGCAGGGGTGACTTCAGGAGGTATGAAAAATCCAATCATCAACTGGTCACTTTGTGACAAAATTACGCAAATGAAATCAGGGCTGGGACCCGCACAAGATTAACTACCTTGTTGAGGAACAGGTTGCTTTTGACTATATAAAAATGTGCAAGTGGGGACTTCTAATGAAAACCTTGAAATTAACCATGCAACCGTGTGGTTGCGTGCATGTGTATGTACATGATGATGATGATTGATCAGTTCAAGTGAAGTGTCACATTAAAGGCCAAGACAGCTGCCCCTCTCTCTCCCTCACAGAAAGCCTACATCCAAGCATTTAAATAGCAGTGTTTACATGATGGGCCACATCGTACTATACAACTCTGTTTTCTCATTCAGTTTAACATGTCATCCCAGATGTTTCTTTTGTCTTCCTCGGAGTCGCAAGGTTTTCCAGGTCTCTCTTTCTGAGGAAATGTCCTTTGAATTCTACCTGTAACTTTTTTGTTTGTCATTTGCAGAACTTACTTTTCATGGCCTGGGCACCACGTCAGATATTATGTATCCAATGTTAGTGAATTACCCTAGCGTTTCCCGTCAACATGACATACATGTTTTATGTTTCCATATAGTTTGTCCTGAGTGGTCTGCCTCGGTCTTTGAGTACGACAAGGACAAGAATAGCACTACTGAGAGCATGTCCTAACAGGCGACTAACTGTGTGGCATGGCATAACACTGGCCATTGTTTGGTGGTTTACCTTTACCACACTCAATTAAAAAATTAAGCGCTTTTCTCTGCTACCGAATTATTTGTTGCCGCTTGACGTTTTTCTAGATTGTTGACTTTGAGAGCCTGTATCTTTTTTGTTTGGTGTTGTATATATGAGGCATGGTCAAATGAATCCAGACCAAACTGCAACAAGTGAATATACGTATATTACGCATGATGATGTCCCTTCAGGTGTAAACAGCACATACTAACCGTCAAGTTTGCAAAATTTCATTATCCTCCAAATCATAGTTTCCTCAGTAGACCGTTGAAAACATGGTGGTGTGATACGGAATTCGTCCAGAGTTGATCATCGTGCGGAGATTCTGTTTCTTTCAACTGAAGGATGTCGACCATTTGACATTCAACGCAGAATACAGATAGTGTAGGGTGACAAAAGTATGTCGAAGACAATAGTGAAGAGTTGGACAACGATGTTTAAAGGACGTGAGTTAACGAAAGATTTTCCGAGACCAGGTCAGGCGAATTCCTCTGCTAGCGAACGCGTAAGCTCCAGCGACAGTACACCCGAATTGCTGCATAAATTTTAGCGATGGCATCTTCTGACGCAACAATATGCACCTAGGCTGGTCTCGGAAAATCTTTCGTTAACTCATGTCCTTCATTTAAACATTGTTGTTCAGTTTTTCACTGTTGTCTTTGACACACTTTTGTCACTATACACTGCCTGCATTCTGCAATGAATGTCAACTGGTCGACATCCTTCAGCTGATTGAAACCGAATCACCGCTTGCTGATCAACTCTAGACAGATTCCGTATCACACCCGCCATGTAGCGGTCTACTGAGGAAACTGAGTCAGAAGATAATCAAATTTTGAAAACTTGACGTTTGGTATGTGCTATTTACACCAGAAGTAACGTCATCATGCGCATCATACGTATGTTCACTTGTTGCAGTTAAGTCCGGTTTAATTTGAGCACGCCACGTGTATGATTTGTTTATGTGTAGAGACATAATGAATAAAGAACTTGTTGTCTTGATGTTTTTTGCTTTGTGTGTGTAAGTTTCTGAAATACAAGAAGATAAAAGTAAAAATTAAATACAGCACAAACATTTAGACTCACCGGCGTCCCTTGCTTGGAAAAAAACAAATTTTGGCGAAAACGAATTATCAATGTTTACAAATCTGTCAGTTCCAACATTTTATGTGCATTTACATCAATAATCTGAACAAATCTACCTCACAAGAATCCTTTAAAAAAACTTGACTTCCCTATTCTCAAAACTGGGTGAATCTTCAAATCCAAGTGAAAAACAAAAGAAATAATTTCCCAAAGGCTAAAGCGAAGGTCAAAATCGCTATTGTTTTTAAACCCAACATGACGGAAGTTGAACTCTTCACAATCAAATGAGCAGTAAGTTCAGACTATTTCTACGTAGCCGCTTTGATTATACATGATTAGAACGGCGTTGTATGCAGCGACATAGTAAGCCGCGTACGGGCGAACCGTGCGATGCAATTTTCTTGACGTTAATCGCTTAGCTGCGCCGCGTGGTAGTAAAGGTTAAGAGCAGCATAGATGGTGCCTAACAGGCTGCGGGTCAACTTTGCTATAGTGTTTGAGCCTTTTAAGATGGACTTGCACATTGGTTAACCACCCTCTGCAGCGCTTGCCCCAACGCAGCGGAGTAATAAGCTGCTCGAGCCTAGCCAGCTAAGCAGGAAATTCTCTTCCCAGCTACACCCAGCTCATGCCAGAGCTGGGACCTGCACAAAGGCATCCGTCCCTGTAGAACTACCAGTCAGATAAGAAGGTTTGGGCAGATCATCAGGTGGTCAGAGTCTTTTGTTGAGAGCCTTCGATGTTGAAATGAACAGAAGAGCTGTGTTATGATCCATAATGTTTTGGTAGTGAAAGGATTGGCCACTGAAAAGTCCAGGTAATGTCCAATTGCTGTGTTAATTGTAATCTACTTTGAGACTCTTTTCATCTGTTAATACTGTTTTTTTGTAGACGATATTTTGACTAAACCAGTAGAATTTTGTCTATTTCAGCAATCCTGGACATTCCTATCTACAAGAATTCGTCACATCACAATGAAAAGATCCAAGCTTTACATATAATGTTCACATTATATTCCGAGTTCAAGAACTCCCAGGTGAGTTATTTAACCTTTAGCACGCCCTTGTAACACCCTAGCGGATCAACTCGACCTACAAAAACGGTGTGCGTAAAAAAAAATTTTTTTTTTTTAATGGAGCCACTCCCGACAACCATTTTTTTCAACCTTTAACACGCATTGGTCAAGAATGTCTAGACTCGAGCTCCATTCAAAAACGGTTTACGGGAAAAAAATATTTTTTGTTGTTGAACGGAGACACTCCCGGCAGCCATTTTTTACTGCGGAATACTTTACCCATATATACACGATATTTTGCTGGTTAAAGTATCGTATGTTGGATTACAAATGGCTTTTGAACAATTTAAATTTTGTATACGCCATTTGGAGCAGCCGACTTTTTTGCGAAAGGTGAAGTAGGTTGTTGGGAAAGATCTTTATCGAGTAGATCTGTTTATTTTGTTTGTTTAGATGAAAGAACTATGTTTGAATTGGAAACTAACAGTTGTGTCGATATTGTAAATACAGTATCGATACGTTGTTGTGGTTTCCATAGATTTCTATCGGAGCGACTAGGCCTAGTGGGCGAGTCAAAAATTTTTAAAGAGATTTTCATAAATTTTCAACATCTTTTTGTATCTCAGAAACAACAAACACACAACAAAAACAATAACACCCACAAGTTCTTTATTCAATTGTGTCTCTACACACAAGAAAATCATATTTATTGACAAACAAACAGAAAAGTTACAAATTTTGAAAGTCAACTACGAAAGCGAGATACAAATTTTTCGTAAAAAATTATGTGACGTGTTAAAGGTTAAAAGCCGCTAGTCTTTGTAGTCACCATGCTGTATCCAGGCTAGGTTTTCATTATACACCTAATATTTTAAACCTCAGTCTTACCGTAGTTGTAATATAATTAAATACATTTGGATCACAAAATCATAGTTTACTAGCAGACAAGGATAGAGCACAGGTGTGGAGTCCTTATCATAGAGGGGATATAAACATGCTGGAAAGAATACAAAAAAGAGCGACAAAGCTGATAGTGGGATTCCATAATTATAGTTATGAGGAAAGACTCAGAAAAACCGGCCTACAGTGTCTAGAGGAGAGAAGAATTCATGGTGACTTAATACAGGCTTATAAGATGATCAGAGAAATGGATAAATTCGACTATAACATGTTATTTTAAAACACAGCCACCCACAAGAACAAGAGTGCATAGCTACAAGTTGACTAAAGAGAGGTCCAGATTAGATATTAGGAAATATTTTTTTAGTCAGAGAGTGATGAATGCTTGAAATGCATTACCCCAGGAGGTAGTGGAGGCAGGGACAGTTAATGCATTTAGGAATAAATTGGATGCGCATAGCTTTTAGAGCAAGGTGATGTAAATGAAACTGGTTGTATACAGACTCTGCAGGGTCTTCTAAACCAGTATAAAAACGTTAAGAACATCTGCATGCCTGTCAAACTGGGCAATAGAAAAGAAACAACTGCACATTTCGTACCCTTCTTTCCCCATCCACCAACTTGCCTATTTCTCCCTTCCCCACCTCAACATCCCCATCTCTTATTGCCTTACTCCCCCATCGCTTCCCCCACCAACATGCTCTGTCATCTTCCACCAGAAGAGCGCAATATGTGTTTGTTTTTTGCCTCTATTGAGTTGTTTTTTTCTGAGATTATCCAAAACATCACATCATAAAAAAATGAATTGATAAAAGTTTAAATCAGATTTTGAACAGAAAATGGGAAGAAACAAAAAAATCATTTGTCTTGTCTAGGATTTAAATTACATACCTCTAGGCAAGGATCATGCCCCTAAATCACTGTGCTTATTCAGAAAGAATTTATCTAGAGATGGTTTGTTTTGACTATGCAGACAGATAGAAACATGTTTTATACAAAAACTGATCTTGCTTAATTGATTATAAAAATTTGGGGATGGTGTGGCCTAGTAGTTAAGTGGCACGGCTCACAACCGGAAGGCGCTGGGTTCAATCACAGCACCAGCGGTTACCCCGGGGAAGCAAACCCTTAGAAAATGCAGGAGTAAGCAGACCCTTACATAAAATGCATGCTGAAGTCGGATGCATTGGGCTGACAGGCGCAGAATAAAAACCACAGTGCAACGCATACCGCCTTGGGTATCTCAGCTAATTTTTTCGTTTTGTTTTTTGTGGAGATTTTTTGTAAATGGCACCATAATAAAATATAATAAATTGATCAGATATTGAGCAAAAAATGGGGAGAAAAAAATATTAGGGCTCATCTGGTATTTGAACCCTTGATTCTGTCACCATAAGTGAGAATAATGTGATTCAATCAGCCAATCAGATCATCATCATGTAGCATGTCCTTTATAGAATGCGCTCCCATCACAGTTTGTCTGAAAGAAACTCTTTCCCTTGCCAAAATTCTAGCCTCCGCCACAGCCATACCCAGGCATTCCTGGATATCTTTGTTCCATTGTCTTCTTGGTCTACTCCTGCCTCTTTTGCCTGACACCATACCTTCTATCACTGTTCTCTCAAGACCGTTGTGTCTTAATGTGACCCAAGTATTACAATTTTCTGGTCAAACTAGAATTTATAAAATAGTTCTCCTCTATGTTCAATTCTTGCCGAATGTCTATATTTGTCGTTTTCTCCGTCCAGGGTATTCTGAGGATACAATCAGATCACCCCTACAAATTCTGGATAAACACGTGACAAATGTGATTTACTAGTATGATATTTGGAAGCCAGTGTTTTGTCATATCAAAAGACATCTTTCTGAAAACTATACTAGAAAGACATCTTTCTGAAAACTATACTGGAATTAAAAGTAGAAGGCTAACACTAGAAATGAGAAGATAACTATGAGAGACGTCATCAAATTTGAACGTCAAGGGAAAGAGACAGAGGTCTTTGAGAATCCATGGCAGCCAGCCAACCTTTGAAGTGGAGATGGCAGCTGAACTGAATATTTGTACGAACTATGTAATTTCTATAGTTTTTTTTCCATCTACTGTAGATTGTCATACAATGTTTTGTACAGGGTTTTCTCCTGAAGGGTGTCTAACCTTAGGCACGCTACATAATTTATGAAAAAAATGGGACCTAATGAATTTTCTTAATTAGTCGCTGTGGTAGTCGTCTTTCAAAATTTGTAACTTTTATGTTTGTTTGTCAATAAATATGATTTTCTGGCGTGTAGATACACAATAGCATAACGAACATGTGGGTGTTATTGTTTTTGTTGTATGTTTGTTAGTTTTTGAGATTTAAAAAGATGTTGAAAATTTATGAAAATCTCAGGAAAAATTTGGACTCGACCACTAGGCCTAGTCGCTTCGATAGAAAACCATGGAAACCACAACAACGTATCGATACTGTGTTTACAATATCGCCACAACTGTTAGTTTCAATTCAAACGTAGTTCTTTCATTTAAACAAACAAAATAAACAGATCTACGCGATAAAAATCTTTCTCAACAACCTACTTCCCCTTTCGCAAAAAGTCGGCTTGCTCCAAACGGCGTATACAAAATTAAAACTGTTCAAAAGCCATTTGTGATCGAACACACGATACTTTAACCGGCAAAATATCATGTATATATGGAGGACGTACTCAGCAGCAAAAAATGGCTGTCAGGAGTGACTCTGTTCCAAAAAAAAATTTTTTTTTCCGCACACCGTTTTTGCAGGCCGAGCTGGTTAGAAGGGATCGGACAAGGGCGTGCTAAAGGCTAATTAAAGATTGTGCAAATGTGCTTTTTTTTTCTCAAATCCTGGGAGTGTTTATGGAATTTTCAATGTTGTTCTTCTTTCGTTTCGCTTGTCCTGCTTGTGGCTTTCAGCGTCCAGTTATGAAGAGGTACATAAGGAGGTTTACTGCTTCTGTTATTTCTGCTATCCATCTTTTGTGTTTGGCCCTTGGCTTTGTATCCTTTGTAGCTGTATAGCATTGCTTTCTGAAGAACACTATCTGGTATTTGTTGCATCACGTGACCGAACCATTTGATTTATTGTCTCTTGATGAAGTCTAGCATTGGTGTTGTGCCTACTTGTTTCCTAATATCTTAGTTTCTGATTCTGTCCATTATTCTTACTCCAAGCATTCTGCGTAAGCATTTCATCTGTTGTTACAATGTTGAGGAGCCCGTGGCCGAATGGTTTCGAGGCCTGCCTGCCAACAAGGAGGGCAGCGGTTCGAATCCCCGGTATGGCAGATGTTGTTTTTCTGTTGAGGGTGAAATAAACAAACATAGCCAGCACACGACGTGGCGATAGCAGTGGCGAAGCGGTCTGTAGTCCTCAGCCTTCAAAACCCCTCGACTACCCCAGCAATGAGAAAAATGTCGTATGACAGGTTTTTTGTTTGTTTTGTTACAATGTTTATTTTTATCGTGCTTGTCAATGTCCAATTTTTGCTCTGATAGCACAATGTGGGTAGGAATCTCATGTTGTATAGCGTTCTTTTTGTATCAATTGTCACGTATTTCCATTGTAATATCGTCTTGGTTCCGATAGCAATAAATCAAGTCAATCCAAAATGTCAGTTCAGATCAAATAATATGCTATTAATAAATACTACGGATGTCCGTTATGACTTTTCTGGTTCTGTTCTTTTTCAGCATTTCCGATCGCTGGCAGACGAAAACAAGCTGGACAGTGCACTGAAGGGAGATGAGGCTGACCATTTTGTTCTATGATTGTGATTCCTGATGCTTTGTTTTATTTCTTTATTTTGGATCTGCTTGGAAATATTTACAGAAAATTCGATTGTCATTTGTATAATTTTCTGTAATATTTTGTCTTCTTGACTGCTTTTCATTCCATACAAAGCAAAAGGTGACTACTGCAGTTGACCCCCTCATAGGAAGCCTGTACCAAAGCACTTACGTTCTCTCTTATAGTTGAGATTTCTGTAGCAAATAATTTCTCATGATTAAGTTGCTTTTCCCATTCGTAACCCTCTTTATTTACTTTTTAAATGCTTTGAAGTTTACAGTGGCTTTATTCTTTCCACTATATATTGTTTAATTACTTGATTCATAAATACTTTTGAAGTTTAATTTTTGCTTGCTTTTGTTTTTAGAATACATGTATGGTAAGCATGTTCAGTGAAAAGTGTTGTTTATGTATTAGAAAGTATAGGAAAAATGTACTTTCTTTTATTGTTTCTTTGTGCAGGTATTATTTTGCAGATAAAATCATTTTTAGTTTTTATTTTTCGAAAATGAAGTCTGTTCAGAATGTATTGGACCTTTTAAGGTGAAAAAAAATAGTTACTCACCTGGAGTTCTGAAATACTCATCTCTTTTAAAGTACTTTCCTTGGGACTGCAAACACTTCTCTAAATGGTCTCGCCATTGTTGGAAGAATTTCAGGAAGGCCTCTTTGGGAATAGAGTACAGCTGGGCCTTTGCATTCCAGCAAGTGTCTTCTTGTGACCCAAATTGGGTCCATTTCAGCAGAATTTTCAGCTTGGGGAAGAGCCAAAAATGACAAGTAGCTGTGTTGAGGAATAGAAAAAGAGAGCCTGACAAACCAGAGGAATGTTGTGTTTGGCCAAAAAGATCTCAATCAGATATGAAGAATTGGCAGTTGCATTTTCAAAATGGAGCTACCAAGTTCCTGTTACCCACATGTCTGGTCGTTTGCATTGCAAAACATCACGAAGGTGATGGATAACCTCTAGGTAGTACTCTTTGGTAATGTTTTGACCTTGTTTTACGTGCTCGAGATGCACCACACCATGGGAGGAGACAAAGAGTACGGTCACAAATTATTTGACGTTCCTTCATTTCACAGCAGATGAAAATCCGATGGGTGCGCACTCGTTCACAGGCTGACTACCAACTACTGACACTCTCTGCAGAAAAAATTCACGCACTTGCATGAAGGCCCCGTCAGAAGACACGTCCCATGCTTCATTTGTTTTCGCAGGAAAAGAATTAAGGTCCGAAACTTTTTGAACAGGCCTCGCAATTGTAGAACTTGAAAAGATTACAAATCTGCAATCCATGACCGACAGAAGAGACTGCAGAGCCCAACAGCAAGCAGAGAAACTCAGAAGACTGACAGACCATCCAATGCATCAGAGACTAAATACATTTGGAAATGGGAAACTAAAGCGGAGAAACTTTGCAGAAATAGCCAAAGCAAAAATGAGCAAAGACCCTATGAACACAGTAACAATACCAAAGCTCATCCCTACTGTACACAAACCCACATGGAAGCAGCATATCATTCTGGAGGTGATAGAAAATATACCAGGTATTTGAAACAAGAACAGCCAGACTGAAAAAGAAGAGACATAACCCTGAGGTACACAATGGAAAACTACCCAAGCATAGACTGGACCCATGCATACACTGACGGTTCTGTAACAAACACAACACAGAACATAGGGGCAGGGGTATTCCTGAGCCTACCAAATGGTAGAAAAATAACACTGTCAGTGGCAACTGGAAAATTCTCAAGCAATTTCCCCCAGTTTGCAGCTTTCTTAATACAGTGTCCCAGCTCTGATTTATGATTTTCATTTTGACTTCTGCGTTTCTTTGTCAAGTTGTCTTAGATTAGCGACAAAATAAATTGCATGGGAAGAGGGAGATTAGCGAGAAATTACGTCTTCTAAAAAAAGCAAAAGATATGGCAAGAGCAAACCCAATAATAAGTCAGACAGTAACTATGGACTAAAAACAAACACAAAATTCTACCATGGAAAAAAGCAAAACTTCCTAAGATGGTAGAAATCATAGAGAGAATACAATATAAGGGAACACAAGACAGATTTGGAAAGGTAAATTATCACCCACTAGAAACATATAAACACATAAATACAGATGGCTCAGCTAACAAGTCACATCCAATGGAGGTGGAGGGGTCTATTACAAAGGAATGGATAACAAAAAACTAAAGTGCTAACAACAGAAACATACTCCATTAACTTACGTGCAATAGTATTGGCACTCAGGGTTGCTTCTGAGTTTGCATTCCAAAATGAAGATATCCACCAAGAGAAAATAGCGACTACTGTCATTTCAGCTACTGTCATGTCAGCTACTGTCATGTCAGCTACTGTCATGTCAGCTACTGTCATGTCAGCTAGTTAGTTTCGCAAGTGATGATGGCGATATCATCAGACAATTCTGTCTTGATGATGTAACTCTTGCTTGGATTATAGTGAGGAAGAGACTGCACTGGTCATCAGCCTCTCTCTGGTCCTGAGCTACCTTGGACTAGTGTCAAGACATAAATCAAGAGGACTGGAGGTAAATCAAGATGTAGGCACTCTGGTCCCACCTCCCCTGAGACTGGTAGCCACTTGAAACTTGCGGGAATTGATTGCCCACCATTTTCGTTCATCGCAAGTGCCTTACCTCTTGACAACATTACCCACCATGTGAGCGATGTGTCGTGGACATGTTGCTAACCGGACAGGGCCCAATCTCTCCACGGACATGTTGCTAACCGGACAGGGCCCAATCTCTCAACGGCGATGTGTCATGGACATGTTGCTAACCGGACAGGGCCCAATCTCTCCACGGCGATGTCATGGACATGTTGCTAACCGGACAGGGCCCAATCTCTCCACGGACATGTTGCTAACCGGACAGGGCCCAATCTCTCCACGGCGATGTGTCATGAACATGTTGCTAACCGGACAGGGCCCAATCTCTCCACGGCGATGTATCATGGACATATAGCTAACCGGACAGGGTCCAATCTCTCCACGGCGATGTCGTGGACATGTTGCTAACCGGACAAGCCCAATCTCTCCACGGCGATGTCGTGGACATGTTGCTAACCGGACAGGGCCCAATCTCTCCACGGCGATGTGTCATGGACATCTAGCTAACCGGACAGGGCCCAATCTCTCCATGGTGATGTGTCATGGACATCTAGCTAACCGGACAGGGTCCAATCTCTCCACGGCGATGTGTTGTGGACATGTTGCTAACTGGACAAGACTAGACTGCAGCCGATTACATCTAAAACAACGTGCAAATACAGATCTCAAGCCATGCATGTACGCATCCTGACACAGTTTAAAAATGGCACCCAATGTTAGTCATTCAGTGGATCTCTTCATACTGTATTGAAGACACAAGACAATTGCAGACAAGCTAGCAAAGTATGGAGGAGCTTCCCCACAAACAGACCTGATCATCACATACAATGAGGCAAAGACTATAATTAAAGCCAACTTCAGGGGCAAATGGACTGGTCAAGACCAAAAAATTTCCAATAGAAAGACAGCTACTTTGATTTAACTAGATAAGAGCAAGTAATCTTTGGACTGAGAACTGGGTCTAATATATCCAATCTAATCTATAAAGATGGAACTTTAGTTAGATTTTAATGCTTTGAGAGATTTTCAACTGAAGCATATGTTCATTGACAATTTCCAGGGGTCTTTTTAACCTAGTGGTTAGTGACACGGCTCACAAACCAAACTTGCATGTGTTCGGATTCATGAATCAGCAAGGTCGTACCCCCATGGGAAGTTCACCTATTAAAAAACAATATTTGCTGAAGTCAGATGCACTGGTCCTTCAGGCACAAAAATAAACACAATGCAACATACTCAGCTTTAGGAATCAATAGTAATAATAATGTTTGCCTAGGCATATATGGCTCGTTGTGTCAATCCACCACTACCATGTGCAACTGCTGAGGCTTGTAGCCAAACCTCGTTCAATGCCGAAGGATAGACTATCTGTCGGGGCAATGTAAACGGAGGTGGCCCCTCCCACGCCTTCATTCGGCCAGTGGGAGACCATTGTTACAGATAGCAGGCTTGGGCATGATCTGGTGAGCCAGACTTTCCGGTCCAGTCGAACCACGTGACAAAACACAGATAGACGGCGGTGGACCAGAGTATCCGAGATGGACGGAAGACGCATCTTTGCAGACACCTCGACATTACAGACGAGATCGAACCACCTGTTACCGGGGATGCTTCGCTACTTGTGCTTATGGAAGGCATTGATTCTTGATATGTCCTGTTGAAGTAGAATCCAAGTCTCTGATCCACACAGCAGGGCAGTAATCACACATGTCTGATAAATACATATTTTGATATAGGAAACAAGACAAACGACAAAAACAACAGCAAATTACTAATCTGAGAACCGTAGATCCCCCGAGAACTAGACTTCCCATTCATCACAAATCCAATGTCATGGAATGGATAAATACATCTTTATGTATCAGTGATTGTGTGCTTTATTTGTGTCAGAAAACAAAGTTAACGACAATAGTAGCAAAGACAGTATTTTAAATGCTCAGAAAATACATTAGTCTTTTAGTCTTAGTTGACCTGTACTTGTATAGGGGCAAAGCACCTGTGCAGGTCCCACCTTTGACGTGGACTGGATGTAGTTGGGAGGACTACAGTGGGCTAGGCTCGAGTAGCTTATTAATCTGCTAAGGAGGATGGTTAACTGATGTACGAGTCCATCTTAAATAATATACTCAAACACTAGAACAAAGTAGACCGACAGCCTGTTAGGTGCTGTTTATGCTGCTCTTGACAAACCACCTAACCATGGCTAGTTATTATTTTAAATTTCCTGCGACTTACTAGCCCTGGGGGAAGGTACAAATAATTTTGATAAATTTGTAACTAGAATTTTGTAATTTTGTCCAGGCTGTGGCCGTTAAGCCTACTCGTTTCGATTTCTAACTGCTGAGGGATTTTTAACATGCTCGCCACTGAACTTGGAAGTCAGATCTCACTACCCAGAGATCAGGGGAATTTTTACCAGAAGGTCCATATAAAAACAATCCCAGTCTTCACCGGGTTTTGATCCTGTGACCTCCGCCACCCGAGGCAGACATCTTACCCCGAGACCACTGAAAAAATACGTACACCAAACAATGGAAGGATAGTGAAATAATCAGGAATCATACCAAAGACCTTGCAGCAATAAGGATATCATTTGGCACATATTTATTACATGACGACCTTTCACAACGATCAAATGGCGAAAGCTGACTTGGAATGGCCAAGTCTCAATGTCCAAGCATCTTACAAATAGGATACTACAGGACACAGTACAAGGAAAACAAAGGTGGGAACATCTGAGAAAACGATAGGAATAAAATATCTATGAATAGGAGGCATAAAAAGCAACAGCAGATAAAGAGGGATGTTGCTAGATTGTGGAGGTGTCCAGCAGGGGTGACCCAATCTCAAGAGGACACGAACTGAACTCAATGTCTTTCAACATCTGGGAAGTTTATTTTGCCTGGGCTGTTCTATTCTGTTTTTCAGAATTGCATCTCCCATGTAATGTTAATAGGCTGTTCAGGTATTGAAAAGTAAAGATTTGTTGTGTGAACTATAAGCCTTAATAAATGACTAACATCTAAAAATGTTAACTACACATGGCTGTTAACCTACTTACTTCATTCGCACCACTAGAACTTTTCAGACTGTGATAAACCATAATTTTTTTATTGCACAATAAATGTTACAAATTCATTTTATTTGATTATATGTTATTTTTTTGTTTTACATCACCAAAGACGAGAATTGCATTGGCAATTACTAACCTCCAAGAATATCTGGATAGAATTAAGAAAAATAGTCGCTTCTCATGTATGGCCAATTACAATGTCTTTGTTCTGTTCGGTTATCCTGTTATGCCTTTCAGTGACAGGTTATGAAGAGATCTCTCGAACAAGCCATACTGTGTGCCTCATGCACAGTGGCATTCACCTCCTCAGATATTTCTGTAAGCCACCTTTTTCATGGTCAGCCTTTGTCCTTAAATCCATTGTATCTAAATAGCATTGCTTGTTGGGGGGTTCTGGGTGGTGGTAGTCTTGTTACATGGCCAAACTATTTTGGTTGCATCGCTGTCGTTTAGTTAAGTCGAAGAATCAAGTTATTGCACACGGTTTAACCCATAAGTGCGCCATTCTTCTCCATATATTTGGGAGAATTTCAGCACAATGCACAAACTCCGTAGCACCGGGGAGGATCCCGTAATAGATTGGATAGATTTTAAACATAATTTTGAATTTTGACTGGGCAGCAGCCGTTAAACCTACTCTTTTCAATTTCCAACTGTCTTTTGATGTAGTCTAATACTGGTGTTATTCCCACCAATCCACTGATCCTGTGCCTCCTTGTTCCCACCAATCCACTGATCCTGTGCCTCCTTGTTCCCACCAATCCACTGATCCTGTGCCTCCTTGTTCCCACCAATCCACTGATCCTGTGCCTCCTTGTTCCCACCAATCCACTGATCCTGTGCCTCCTTGTTCCCACCAATCCACTGATGTCGTCGTTTCTGATCCTGTGCCTCCTTGTTCCCACCAATCCACTGATGTCGTCGTTTTTGATCCTGTGCCTCCTTGTTCCCACCAATCCACTGATGTCGTCGTTTCTGATCCTGTGCCTTCTTGTTCCCACCAATCCACTGATGTCGTCGTTTCTGATCCTGTGCCTCCTTGTTCCCACCAATCCACTGATGTCGTCATTTCTGATCCTGTGCCTCCTTGTTCCCACCAATCTACTGATGTCGTCGTTTCTGATCCTGTGCCTCCTTGTTCCCACCAATCCACTGATGTCGTCGTTTCTGATCATGTGCCTCCTTGTTCCCACCAATCCACTGATGTCGTCGTTTCTGATCCTGTGCCTTCTTGTTCCCACCAATCCACTGATGTCGTCGTTTCTGATCCTGTGCCTCCTTGTTCCCACCAATCCACCGATGTCGTCGTTTCTGATCCTGTGCCTCCTTGTTCCAACCAATCCACTGATGTCGTCGTTTCTGATCCTGTGCCTCCTTGTTACCACCAATCCACTGATGTCGTCGTTTCTGATCCTGTCCCTCCTTGTTCCCACCAATCCACTGATGTCGTCGTTTCTGATCCTGTCCCTCCTTGTTACACCCAATAATTTTTGCAGGCATTTCGTTTCTTCTGTTTCGATTTGTATAAAATTGCACTATATTGGGCTGAAACATAGACTCAGCAAAGAAGGGTGGAAAAGGCTTTGATGCGTTTGAAATGTGGTGCTTCCGTAGAAGGGAAAGAGTGAATTGGGCAGAAAGAAGATTCAATGACAGTGTCCTCACTGAGGTGGGCACAAAAAGACAAATATTGAAAATGAAACAAAGATGAAGATTTGAGTTGGCTTGGACATAATATTCAACATGGTCTTCTATAGAAGATACTAGAGGATAAGATCAAAGGAAAAAGAGGAATGGGATGATCAAGACTCATCTTTACATCTGAGGCATGCAGAGACATGAAACTATGCTTAAAGGAAGAGAACTTCAGAGGATAGGGTCAAGTGGAGAGATATGCTCAAACAACCTTACAACCAGTATCTGGACTGATCAACCAGAGGATAGTCAAATGGAGAGAAATGCTCAGACAACCTTACAACCAGTATCTGGACTGATCAACCAGAAGATAGGGTCAAGTGGAGAGATATGCTCAGACAACCTTACAACCAGTATCTGGACTGATCAACCAGAGGATAGTCAAATGGAGAGAAATGCTCAGACAACCTTACAACCAGTATCTGGACTGATCAACCAGAGGATAGTCAAATGGAGAGAAATGCTCAGACAACCTTACAACCAGTATCTGGACTGATCAACCAGAAGATAGGGTCAAGTGGAGAGATATGCTCAGACAACCTTACAACCAGTATCTGGACTGATCAACCAGAGGATAGTCAAATGGAGAGAAATGCTCAGACAACCTTACAACCAGTATCTGGACTGATCAACCAGAGGATAGTCAAATGGAGAGAAATGCTCAGACAACCTTACAACCAGTATCTGGACTGATCAACCAGAGGATAGTCAAATGGAGAGAAATGCTCAGACAACCTTACAACCAGTATCTGGACTGATTACATCTGAACTATGCTTAAAGGAAGAGAACTTCAGAGGATAGGGTCAAGTGGAGAGATATGCTCAGACAACCTTACAACCAGTATCTGGACTGATCAACCAGAAGATAGGGTCAAGTGGAGAGACATGCTCAGACAACCTTACAACCAGTATCTGGACTGATCAACCAGAAGATAGGGTCAAATGAAGAGACATGCTCAGACAACCTTACAACCAGTATCTGGACTGATCAACCAGAGGATAGTCAAATGGAGAGAAATGCTCAGACAACCTTACAACCACTATCTGGACTGATCAACCAGAAGATAGGGTCAAGTGGAGAGATATGCTCAGACAACCTTACAACCAGTCTTACGACTGATCAACCAGAAGATAGGGTCAAATGAAGAGACATGCTCAGACAACCTTACAACCAGTCTTACGACTGATCAACTAGTGTGTGCATGGCTCTTCTCATGTCCTGAATATATTATGGTTTCTTCTGTGCTTAGTGTGGTGGATCCTGCTCTGTTCCATCTTACCTGTACAAGACCCATGACTTCCATGATGGCGCTATGCTTTAATCCCACTCGCAAGATGTGTTTTCGAGGAATTCACTCATTGTAATGGATGAATCGAGCTAAATGATAGTGCATGAAGCGTGTTAGGCCATGTCCTACATTGTTCGGATGCATGACGTATACATGTATCAATACTTGTTGAGAATTGTGGCATTTTTTCATCCAGGACACATGTGGCTAGTGCGAACCATGATATCACAACATGGCAGACACAGGACACAATGGTCACTTACCTCAGGGAAGAAATGCATTGTTCCTTCTTTAAGGGTAGTTCTACAACTTCCTATAAACTTGTATTAAGTCACCTCAAATTTGATGGAAAAGGTTGTGCAGAGTTGTAATAAGAGTGTCAAAGTTAATGGTATGAAAGTTAATGCCATCAAATTTGTCGATGGCCAAGCGATAGTGGGAGGATTAGAAGCAACATTGCAAATGCTGCTTGAAAAAAAATTAATAGCACGGCCAAAGAGTTTGGAATGAAAATAAATACATCGTAGACAAAGACTTTGGTAATATCCAAGCAACATAGGCAAATAAATATATCCATCAATGGAGAAATAATCAAACAAATATAGAAGTTTGCATATTTGGGGCAAATCCTAACAGAAGATGCCTGCAGTGAGACAGAAATTAAGACAAAGATTGCAATGGCAAAAAAAGGCTTCAGAGAAAAACAGAAATTGTTAACCTCAAAGAATATCAGAAACAGAAATTGTTAACCTCAAAGAATATCAGAAACAGAAATTGTTAACCTCAAAGAAAATCAGAAACAGAAATTGTTAACCTCAAAGAATATCAGAAACAGAAATTGTTAACCTCAAAGAATATCAGAAACAGAAATGGTTAACCTCAAAGAATATCAGAAACAGAAATTGTTAACCTCAAAGAATATCCGGATAGAACAGGAAAATAATAATGGCTACTCATATATGGCCATTTGCACTGTATCGCCCTGAAACATTGACTTTAACGAAGAAGGATGAAAAAAAAGCTTGAAATCGTTTGAAATGTGGTGCTACCGTAGAATAGAAAGTCAGTTGGACAGAAAGAATATCCAATGACAATGTACTCAATGATGGGACAAAGACAAATATTGCGTATGGTACAGAAGGAGCCGCGTAGCGCAGTGGTTAGCGCGCTGGCTTCGCATCTGAGTGGTCCTGGGTTCATTCCCCAGTTGAGGCGGTAATGTTTTTTTCAGACCGCAATGGCTCCCAGGTCGACCCAGCCTTAAATGGGTACCGGTTCAGTCCGGGAAGTAAAAGCGGCGAGGGAGAGGAGATGGCTACCACCCTCATATAGCCGAGCCTTTGAAATGGGAGATCGCTAACTCCCTCTCACCCCTACGGCAGTAATGCTATGGAATACTTTACTTTACTTACAGAAACATCAGTTGAGTTGGCTGGATCACGAAATAAGACATCGAAAGTATTTTACAGAAGATATTAGAGGGCAAGATTCAATGGAAAAGAGGACCAAGGTCACCAATGGCTCACTTTTGACATCTCAGGCATGTAGGGACATTAAAGTACGAACTTATGCTGCAATGAAGAGAACTGCAGAGGATAGGGTCAAATAGAGAGACATACTCAGACAACCTTACCACCAGTCTCTGGACTGGTCAACCAGAGGATCAGGTTGAATGGAGAGACATACTCAGACAACCTTACAACTGGTCTCAGGACTGATCAACCAGATGATGGTGATGAAATTCTTCTCTGTTCAAGATACTGTAGACCAGTTTTTTTTTAGTCTTCCCTCATAACTATAATTCTAAAATCATGTGATCGGTTTTGTAGCTCTTCTTTTAATCATTCTAGCATGTTTATATCCACTCTTTGATAGGCACTCCATGCCTGAACACAGTACTCCAATTTAAGTCTCACTAATGATTTATATAGTTTGACTATTACTGCCTTGCTCTTGTTTGAAATGTTTCTTGTTATCATACCCAGTATTGCATTAGTCTTAATCACTGCCATCTGGACTTGCTCCTGCATCTTACCTGTATGGTCTATTATAAGACCTAGGTCCCTTTCCTTTTCTATTTACCTAATATTGTTCTCTCCCATTTTGTAAATATATTCATTATTTGATCTTTCCATGTGGAGGATTACATTTTTCTACATTTAACTCCATTTGCCATCTTTCAGACCATTTTTGAATTGTATCTAAATCCGATTTCAATAGATCTACCTCTGCTTGGGATGAAACTCTGCCGCATAGTTTTGTGTTATCCGCAAATTTTGCAAACATAGACCTGATGTCATTGTCCAAAGCATTTATAAATATCGAGAACAAAATAGGTCCCAATACCGAGCCCTGAGGCACTCCACCTGATCATACCAATCAGAGTACTCCTTATTTATGGCAGCTCTCTGTCTTCTGCCCGTTAACCAATTTTCTATCTAATTGGCAACTCTACACCACCTATACCGTGTGACTGCAACTTATGAAACAATCTTTAATGAGGTACTCATTCAATGGCCTTTGCAAAATCCAGATAAATAATATTCATTGGCTCTCCATTAACTAACATTTTGGTAATCTATTCCATGAATTTTAATAGATTTGGTAAACACAATCTTCCCTTAGCAAACCCATGCTGGCTCTTCCTGAATAGATTAAACTTATCCAAGTACATAACTATTTTTGTATTTGATAATTGACTATAACATTTTGTAGAGTATACTCTTCAAACTCACTTTTTGATCGAGAGAAACCGAATCAGAGCAAGACAAAAAATTGCAATCATGAAAAAACTTGCTGGCACAAGCTGAGGAGCAGATGAGAGAATACTAACAAAATTGTACACTTGAATAATGAGACCAGTTCTTGAGTATGGCATCGGGGCATGTGCAACAGCAGGAAAATCAAACTTTGATCAAAATCAACAGACTTAAAAACCAAGCTATGAGAATTATAACAGGAGGCATGAAGTCAACGCCAATTTTAGAACTTGAGAAGATTACAAATCTACAATCAATGAACGATAGAAGAGACAGAAGAGCCTAGCAGCAAGCAGAGAAACAAAGAAGATTGACAGACCAACGAATGCACCAGAGACTAAATGGATTTGCAAAAGGGAGTCTAAAGCAAGAAACTTTGTAGAAATAGCCAAAACAAAAGATGAGAGAAGACCCTATGAACGCCATATCAACACCAAAGACCATCTCTACTGTACGCAAACCCATCTGGAAGCAGCTAATCTTTCCAGAGGTGATAAAAAATATACCAGGTATTGGATACAAGAACAGTCAGGCTGAAAAGGAAAGAAGAGACATAACCCTGAGATACATCGAGGAAAACTACCCAAGCATAGACTGGATCCATGCATATACTGACAGTTCTGCAACAAACGCAAGAGAAAATGGAGGGACAGGGGTATTTCAAGCAAATGGTAGAAAGATCATGCTGTCAGTGGCAGCGGGAAGATTCTCAAATAGTTTCGAGGCAGAGGCATTGAAAACACCAGTAGAATCTATGCTGACAGGAGAAAGCAATGAAAGCCAGGTAGTCTTTTTTACAGATGCCCTGGCCGTGGTTACAGCACTAAAGAGCCATTAGGGGGTCTCTGTGGCGAAGTGGTCAAGCCGTTTGCCCCATGTTCAGACTGTCGGGGTTAAAATTCGAGCTGCGATGATTGTTTCATGATGGCAATTTTTACAGAGATCCCTGAGCTCATTGCTGGAGCTACGGAGTTTGTGCTTTATGCAATGCTTTCGGCAGGCGGGATGCTGTTCTGCGGAGAGAGACGGAGCCATATGGGGAAACCCGCTGCGATGAAGTCGAGCCCTCACCTTTAGAGCCAGAAAAATACAGAACTAAATGATCTAAGATCACTACTCTGTCAACTATGTCAGCAGTCCACACCCAAAAGAGTCGTGGTACAGAGGGACCCATCCCACTGTAACATTCAAGGCAATGAGGAGGCAGACTGACTGTCAAAAGAAGGTGGAAGGTTACCACAACCAGATTCAAGTGTGACATACGAAGAGTCCAAAATATTTTTTAGGGCCAGATACATGGACAAATGGGAAACAGAGCATTATGCTTATTACCAGTTGAACAGAAGAGAGCAGGTGGTGGTTAGAGACTCCGCACAGGTCAGACTGAGGAGGTACCATCTATTCAATAAACTGAAGATAGGTGCTACTGATGTATGCATCTGTGGTACTGGGAAAATGACCCCTGAACATCTGCTGCAAAATTACGCGACGTTCGAGAACCAGAGAAAGTACATATGGTCATCACTAGTGCCAACCCTAGACAAGCTCTATGGCAGCCTCAGGATGATTGACCACTGCTTTCTTTGAACAAATTCCAGTTGACGTCTGACAGAATACGAAAAAGAAGAAACTCACTGCTCCAACTGTTTGGATCTGATTTCTTGCTCATTTTGAACAAGTGAGATCACACCTACATCTTTCCAATTTCTTGGAACAATCCCCTACCCAAGAGTGTGAGAATAAAATATAGCCAGTGGTTTCGCTAACAGGTCTCTTAGTTGAAATAGTAATGTTGTATGTATACCATTTTGACCCGGACATTTATCCACTTTCAACGTTTCCAATTGTTAAAAAATCATTTCCTCAGTAATGCAGAATTTATTTTTGTGTGTTGCACTACGGTTTTTATTTTGCGCCTGTTGGCCAAGTGCATTCGACTTTGGCATGCATTTTATGTAAGGGTTGCTTCCCTGTGGTAATGACCGATGCTGTGATGGGGATCGAACCCAGCACCTTCGGATTGTGAGCCGTGTCACTTAACCACTAGCCCACGCCGTCCCCAAATGATTGTAACTCGTCTGTGTCCAATGTCCCTTTAGAAAATATTTAAGGGCTCTTATTATCTTTGAGCAGTCTTCTTTCTTAAAGTCTGAGCTAAAGTACTGATTTAGTAGATTCTATGTCTATCTATGTTCTTTGCGCGCTAAATAATATGCATAATGCAGAAACAAATTATCTCCAGTTGGAACGGTGTGATGCCACCATTTTTAGATTTTGTATGGTGTGGAGGCCCATAGTTGAGCCGTCTTGGATGATTATTCTTCTGAGTGTTTCCTTGGGTCTCCCCCTTTTCCGAACGCCATTTGGTGTCCATTCGAGTGCTTGTAATGGAAGACAGTCGTTGTTCATTCTAAGGACATGTTTGTTGTATGGCCATCGTTTTTTTTCCTGTTGATGATCGACACATATATTTGTTTTTTTTCTGTTCTTATTGAGTTAGTTATGAATTGGTCCCAGCATATATACAATAATTTTCTTAAACTAAATACCTTTGAAAATAAATGTTTGTTTTTCAGGCTTCTGTTGTCTTCCAGCTTTCACATCCGTATGTCAGGATTGATATTACGATTGAGTTGAATAGTCTGAGCTTAGTATGTTTGCTCAGTGTTGTTGATTTCCAGATGTTTTTGAGCTGATTAAAGACACATGAAGCCAAAGCAATTCTAGTGGAAATTTCTTTTGTGGCATCTCCATCTTGTCATTTTGTTTCCCAGGTATGTGTAGTGTTGGACATTTTGTAGATATTTCCCCTGCAGCTTGATGTCAACCGTTGTAGTTGTGGAAGCCATGATTTATGTCTTTGAGGTGTTCACTTTAAGTCCAATCTGTTCTTACAATTGGCATAGTCTTATCTATATTATCTATTTTTTCATTAGTGGCATATTTAGTAGTGCTAGATCATCTGCAAAATCAAGATCTTCTAAGGTCTTATATGTTTATTCTATTCCCATCGGCATAGTGTTTCATAATCCAATCTATAGCTATGACAAATAGTAGAGGTGATAAAATACATCCCCGTTTTACTCCTGTTTTTATGTTAAACCGTTCAGTGTTGCTTTCGGTTGTTCGAACACAGCATCGTGAATTATCAATTAAAGCCTTAATAATATTTATGTATTTTGATTGTAAGCCAGTTCTTTAAAATTTTCCATGTTTGATGATTTAGACTGTCAAAGGCTTTCTGGAAGTCAATGAAGTTGATTAGTGGTGATTGCATTTCTACTGATTCTTCTATGATAGTTCTGAGTGGGAAAATTTGATCGAATTTGGTCTAAGGCCAGCCTTCTTCTCTTATGATGACATTTAGTAGATTAGCAGCTTCGGTATTGTCACGCATTACTCTTTGATTTTATGTGTTCTTCTATTTCTCATAGTTACTCATAAAACTGAACTTTATATATCTTTCACAGCTTGTATTAAGTGAATTCATACCATTTTTGTCCTCACATTGTAGACTTTTATTCGGTGATCTTACAGTTATTACCACATGCTTTCAGTTTATAGAGCTAAAATATTAAAGATGAGTTGGTTACTCGAAGAGCAGCAACTGGCAAACTTGTTCATGCTATAAATAGAGGATCTCTCAGTATAACAATCTATTTAGGCCCAATTTGACTTACAGATGTGAATCATGGGTAATGGCTACAACTCACAAAAATCAGCTCAAATCATCTAAAATAAAAAATCCATCTAAAATGAGATATCCAGGGAAAGTAGTCAAAGCAACAAGAAGAGAAGGTTCACAGTCAGACAATATGGCATGATCTTAGAACCCAGCCCTTGCACAGTGGAACAATCTCAACTTTGATGGTTTGACTACGTCTACATAATCAGAGAAGATTGGCTACCAGGGCAGTCATGGGAAGTAAATAGCCAAGTAACCAGACCTGAGGATGACCCAAAGACCACTGAGATGACAATAGAACAGTTTATAATAGATCGAGGGCTAGACTAAAACCAGAACAAGGGGACGACATCAGATAGAATAGCCAGGAGCTCTTTCTATCAAACTTCCATAAGCCAGGGTAGAAGTAGAGCCACTTTAGTTAGTTTAGCTTAGTTAACCACTTGCTTTTCTTTAATACGTTTTTAAGTACTTGTGCATTAATTCACTCACGGATTATAATAGGTCAAATTTAGTAGAATGTAGCCACACGAAGCACCATACTTTTCATTTCGCGCGTCTTCAATTCGCACGGTAAACCTATGTCCATGTCATTCTC
Source organism: Ariolimax columbianus (assembly GCA_036924085.1). Taxonomy (NCBI): domain Eukaryota; kingdom Metazoa; phylum Mollusca; class Gastropoda; order Stylommatophora; family Arionidae; genus Ariolimax; species Ariolimax columbianus. The sequence continues at coordinate 19,231,492 of JAVGWX010000019.1, forward strand.
AGATCTAACACCGTACGTGGAAGATGGATTTATTGCAGTTGTCACACTTGACACGCAAGAAAATAAATTGTGTGCAGTTTTTGCAGGAAAGACGAATAATACACACCGTCCGACTGTGTGCTAAAAATCATTATATGATTTTGTCTCTCACAGTTCGCCAAGATCGTTAGAGATGTCGCACATGTCAGCAGGACATTCCTGTTCGTTCTGGCACATGGTTAGAGGGCACCTAACCCTAACCAAAACGGAACACACAGACACATGATAGATTCCTACATGTGTGAGTTTCTGTGGCGACATCGGAATAAAGTCCGTCAGTTAGACCTGTTCGACAATATTCTGCAGGACATCACAGAATGTTGGCCTCCTGTAGCTAGACACTTATAATTATTTTTGGACGGAAACCCGTGTGGTCAATGAATGGTATAAAATTTCAGATGGGTGAATTAACACACAAGAACCCGTTTTTATTTGTGCAGTTTTTGCTAAATTTGTGCCATTGAAACGGTTCTGTTAATGTAAATGTAGTACAACAGCTGATAAAGCTGTGTCTCTCTTGGATAAGGTCTCGACTTTTGTAAGATGCAGTGGACAGATTCAATTCTTTTTTGACTTGTCTTCCCTAGCTTTTAATAGTCGGGTACCGGTTTACTAAACGTGGTTAGTAAATCAGTGAACTAAGATGCTTTTTATTCTCCTCTTTTTAAATTTTAGATACATGAAAAGGAGGAGGTATACAGATTAGCTAAAGAGGGAAGAGGTAAAACCACTGCACGTGAAAACAAAAATTAATGATTAGTAAAGTAACCCCCCATAGCATTACTGCCGTAGGCGTGTGAGGTGTTAGCGATATCACATTTCAAATTCTCGGCTATATGAGGGCGGTAGCCATGTCCTCTCCCTCACCATTTTTACTTCCCTGTCTAGATTGGTACCCATTTAAGGCTGGGTCGACCTGGAAGCCATTGCGGTCTGAAAGAACGTTACTGCCTCAACTGGGGAATGAACCCAGGGACCATTTAGATGCAAAGCCAGCGTGCTAACCACTGCACTACGCGGCTCCCTATAATGATTAAAATCTACTTACAAAACCAATGGCACAGAGAACACTTTGATTCTGATTATTGGAGAAACGTACTACTCCGTGCCAAAAATTGATAAAATGACAATATTCAGATTATCATGAGACTACTGCAGACATACATAGAGATGTACCATTGTGAGGAGGATAGGTAAACATTAGAACATGTTCTGAGTGGTCTCGAGGTAAGACATCAACCTCGAGTGCAGGAGGTCATGGGTTCAAATCGCGGTGGAGACGGGTTTTTTCACATGGACTTTCTGGTAATTCCCAGGATCTCTGGGTAGTAGAGATTGGACGTCCGTGTGCAGTGTTATAATCGTTAAAAATCTCTCAATAGTTGGAAACCAAAAAGAGTTTTTTCCAGGCCGCTGCCTGGGCAAAATTCAAAATTATGTTAAAAATCTATCAAATCTATTCCGGATCCTCGCTGGTTGTGCATTGTGCCGAGATTCTCCAAAAATACGGAGAAGAATAGAGAACTTATGGGTAAACCATGTGCAATAACGTTAATTCTTTGACTAAACTAAACATGTTCTGAAAGTTTGTTTGTTCCATGAGAAGAAGATAGCACCCTCTTAACACAGTTGAAGGATAAAGTGCATGGTCAAAAGAGAAGCTTTGGCAAGGTGGTAAAGTTTATGAAGAAAATAGTGGGACAAAGAAGAAACTTCAGTTAATGACTAGTCACCAAGAAATGAAGAGTATACAAGATCAAACAAACTGTGCAAAATAAGTCACACACAACACACATGCATGTATACACAGACACAGCCATTTTGGGATTTTCCAAATACAAATCATACAGCACAATTTCAAAAACGTGATGAACAAAAGTAATGGGGTATATATATGTTTATTAACATCCATTGTTAATACATTGCATCACTTATAGTTAAAATGTGCAAATGCACATAACCCCTTTTTGGAAAGAATTTAGTTAAGGATCTTAAATAATTATACTATGGTAAATAATCTGAATTCTTAATTATGATATTTCTCCTGTAACATTAATATTTATCTCATTCCTATAAAATTTCTCTACTAAGGGGTCTTTGATTATGACTTGTATGAGAAAAACTAGGTTGATCTCAGTTCAATAAAATAATTCCTTCTGATTCTGTAAGCAATAATTTAGTCATAGAGAAAATAGATAATTCATTTGACTTCTAAAAATTAATTTGACTTCTAAAAACTTTATTTTTACTCCTATATACAATAAATAGGCAATAGAAAACATTTTAATTCTGTTGTAAATATTACATACTTCTGTCTGATTCTGTAAACAATAATTTAGTCATAGAGAAAATAGATAAATTCATTTGATTTCTAAAAATTAATTTGACTTCTAAAAACTTTATGTTTACTGCTATATACAGAAAATAGACAATAGAAAACATTTTAATTATGTTGTAAATATTACATACTTCTGTTCCCTGAAGAAAATTGATTTGTATACCTTCAGCAAACATTCTTGCCTTTTTTTCTTTTCCATAACTATCTTGATCTACAAAGACTTGCATTTGCATTATACGGGGTTGTTTCTATATTAAAAATCATCAAATCTCTTGTTCTTGTACAGTACCACTGAACTACGAAAAATTTCAAATTCCAAATTAGCATTTAATGTGAAACTCCTCGGAAACTACAATAACCTTTAACAGTCTGGCCTAAATTGATTATCTTCTTCTTCTTCTTCTTCATTGTACGCAGTCAGGCAGTAACCACTATTTTTTCGAAAAAGGCAGCGGTCATCCTGAGGCTGTCGACACTGCCATAGAGCTTGTCTAGTGTTGCCACTGGTGATGGCCACATCTGATCTGTCTGATCCTCGTATGTCGGGCAGTTTTGCAGCAAATGCTCAGCGGTCATTTTCCCAGTACCACACGGGCATTCGTCAGTACCACCTATCTTCAAATTGTTGAATAGGTGGTACCTCAATCTATTGTGGCCAGTGCGAACTCTGAAGACCACGACCTGCTCTCTTCTGTTCAACTGGTAATAGGCATGGTTTTTTGTGTAGCCAGTATGTTCGGTTTCCCATTTGGTCATGTATCTAGCCTAAATTGATTAGATTTGTTTCTTAATCTTTTACAGCCCAGCCTAAATTGATTAAATTTCTTTCTTAACCCTTTACAGTCCTGCTTAAATTGATTAGATTTGTTTCTTAACCCTTTATAGTCGGCCTAAATTGATTAAATTTGTTTCTTAATCTTTTACAGGCCAGCCTAAATGGATTAAATTAGTTTATTAACCCTTTACAGTCCTGCCTAAGTTGCTTAGATTTGTTTTTTAACCATTTACAGTTTGACCTAACATGTCATAACAAACACTCATCTCTTCCCGACATGCTTAAAAATCTAATCTCTCTTTACTTCTTGCGATACACAATGGCATTCAGGGAACATAAGTATTAAATTAATAACAGGAAACACTTCCACTTTTTGAATGTCAAGATATCAGGAAATTCGCCAGACTTCTTAATGTCAAAAATGATTTTTGAATTCCAGCTGCAGATTTAATGCTGTCTGTAGCACAGTCATCATACAGTTTTGGTTCGTTGATTGGAGGATATAGAAGGGCATCTGGGACACATTATATCCTTCTGAAGCTGCTTGCAGTGAATCTGTGAAAGTAGAATAATTTAATTACAGTGATGTTAAAGTATTGATTCTATATATAAAAAAGAAGATACAAAATTGGGAATTGAAGAAAGAAATGTTGACTGGAAAACGTAGAATCCTTGGAAGTCACAAACTAAGATACCACGGGGAGCCATAAAAATATAGGCCTAAAGGAACTAAGAGGAATACTCAATAAACTATATCACCAGTTCAAGAGAGTTGGGATACAGTGGATTCCATCTCATTACAATATTTTTGTATCAGGCTAATCACTGTTTTCTTTAAATTCAAGTTGATGTCAAGAAGCAAATGAAGAAGATGAATTCCTTATACAATCATGCCCCTTTGAGAATAACTTTCAGATGTTGTCCCATCCAGTTTTGCCATGCCGTCAAAAAAATATTTTTTCTCCTTGAATTTCCCAGCCAGTTTTTGTTCTCAATCTCTCATGTTGTCGTGATATTTTCAATTGAAATGCATCTTCATTGGCTTTTTTGTGTGGCCAGAAACCATATTTCTGCTGCTGTCTCTGATTTCTCTATTTATTTATTCATATCACATAGCAATGTTGATTCTTTATAACACTGCAAGATTTTTTCTCTCTCCGTTATAGTTCTTACATCGTCAGTTTTGATTGCTTCAAGGTATCTAATTTGTTTAAATATTCTGTCTACCTTGATCTCATATTTAACTCTTCCAAGTACCGAATAATGTTTTTGGTTTGTGTCTTTCAATCCGAGTCTACAACTCCAATCATCGGCATATAAGTTGTTTTTTTAAAGTAAAATAAATTAATATTAAACAAATTGAGCGAACATATGAGCTGCAGCGGTCAGCGACCCATAGCTGACTGCTAGTGTCAGGACCTGTGAACCAGAGCTGCCAAGACCCTTCTACACTTCCACGCAGTGACTCTGGTTAACAGGCTGTAATAGAGCAGACTAGCTAAGGAGAAGGGATCGAAGAGGGAAGGCAACTCGGTACTCATTGTCTGCTGAAGTCGGTTGCATCGGCCCGAAAGGTGCAAATATTGCAGTCAAGCTGTAAACTAGGACACAGCGCATTCCATTCTCCAGACTACATTCTGCTACTTGTAAAGCTCTTTTCGGGGCTTGGTAGCAGGAGATTAATAATTAGTGATTAAGCTAAAATTGTGATCTAAGGATCTTAAGACGCATAATTAAACTATATATGACACAAAGTATTCATAATTAAAATATATATTAATTCAGAAGGGAAGATACTTTTGAACGTTGTTCTTGTTTTGGAGATATTTATTGTAACAACCATTTTTTCTCAATCTTGTTATTTTTCAAAGTATTATATAATTTGCATAATAGTGAATGCTAATTCTCTGTACTTTTATCATTATTCATTGTAAATTGTCCTCTTCTTGTCACTTGCCTTACATACAGACAGAAGCAATGGAAAAAAAAAGATTTGTGGAAGAGAGCAATGCAACAGCCAATTTAATTTGAGAAGAGACAAAGTGTAAAAGTATAGAAATACCCCCAGAATGTATCTTTACAATAAAATTGTATATTTTTTTTGACTGGAACCAACATGGGCAGAAAGTATGTGTTGAAATGAGAAGAACAGAAAGTCTGGAGCAATGAAAATTTCATGAGAATTTTAAAAAATAATGAATTGAGGATGAATAAAGGTAGAAAGCACATCACACTTGATATTCATGTGAATGAAATAAAAATTAAGCAGGTACAAGAATTTAGGTATTTGGAAGCTGTTTTTACCGAGGATGGCAGATTTGATAGGGAGATAAGAGATGAGAGTGCAAACGCTGTCACCTGCCAGCTGTCTCTACTACTAAGACACCCCAATATTTCCCTCCAAGCAAAAAAGCAGATGGTAAATAGTATCTTCTTCCCAACCCTGGGCTACCAGTGCCAGACATGGGCATTGAATAAAGCCCAGGAACAAAAGTTAGCCACCTGCAAAAAGTGGTGCCTACGAAAGGTCACTAACGACACCAGAAAAGACAGAATCACAAATATGAGTATTCGGGAGAAGGTTGGAACAATTCCCTGCCTACAGTACATTGAGCAATAGAGAATTAATTGGTTTGGCTAGATTGTGAGAATCCAACCAGGCCACATTGTTCATGCAACCTCCTCAAGAAGAACATCAGGAAGAAATGCGAGAGGTAGACCGAGGAAAAGGTAGATGGACAGCGTAAACGAGACCTGTCGCAAAATGGGGGAAAATGTTACTTGCTCCATGAGAAAGGTGAAAGACAAATACATACCACGACACTAAGCTACAACCCGGTAGAAAGTGAGACGACAAAAGAAGATGATGATGATGAATGACATAATGTTTCAGGGAAACTTAAGGTCGGTAAATGTAGTTCAGAAAGGATATCACAAAATATTGATTTAAAATGTATGGTGGAATTATGTGAAACAAACCAACGCAATAACATTCCATAGCTGGAAATGTCTAGACAATGACATACTGATTTGTTACAGAAATTTTTTTACCTACCAGTTTGTGAAATCTGCGTGCAGAAGTTAGTAAGCCAAAGGGTTTGCGCTGATAAAAATAACTGGAATGCGGGGACGTCCATCCAGGCTTTGTTGGACAAAGCTGTGAGGGTCTGTGGTCTGTGCACATGCAGCCCTAACAATACAAATTAAAGTACATTATTAGCACATATAAATGCATGAGTGGAGCTAGATTACTCTCAAATATTCAGTATATTAACATATGTTGTTGATGTTATTACCGATCCAGCAGCATCCAGGCTCTCCCCCTTCAGCGCAGTGCCATGTAATGGTGTCTGCACATGTTTATCAGTTGTTGTGTAGTGCCATACAAAGTGTTCCATTTATCTGGCTTCTGAGATAGAAGAATTTTCTTACAATCGTTGGGAGTTGAGCGCTCAAAGAGATGATGATCAACAGTTTTCATATGGCTGTTCTTGTATTGATCCCTTCTTTGCTAGTATGTCTGCATTGCCAGGTGTGTTTGAGCGTCCAGGTATCCACTGCAGAACTATTTTGACAACATGAGAAGTGATAATGACAACTTTTTTGTACCTCAGATGAAGTAACATTTCATTATGAATCTTGTCTGGCCCTGGAGCCTTTCAAGGCTTGAGTTTCTCTAAGGCCTGTTGGAACTTTTGCATGTTGAAATCTACTTCAAATATGGAGACATTGGCTTGTGGAGCTTTCTCTTGGCACTTCAGGTAGCGCTAATGGTTCCTATCATGTTAGGTAGGTGTTGCTGCTCTATTCACTGATGTGAAGTAACGATTAAAAAGTACTCTGCTTTTTTTTGCCATCAGTGATTGTTCTCTTTCTATCACTAGCTTTGGGTTCACTCTCCCTGTTTTCCTCGGACAGACTGTCGACCAATTACCATGATCTCATTTCCATTATACCTAAGATCTCATTTGGAGCATGTGTCTGCCCATTTTTATCTTTTGGCTGTCAGTTGTACATCAATATAAAAGGTTCAGATAAATACAATTTAGCATTTAAGACAAACAAAAACTATACATGTTTTGAACAATTCCTATTGAGCACATTTTGCACAAAATGTGGTAATTAAAGCCCATAGAAATATTTTCATATTATGAAGTCACTGTAACCAGATTTATTAGTTAGATTTATATAAAACCCTGAGATGGAAAGAGAAAATGGTTCAAAAAGAAAGTTATAGCTTATAGAAACAAGGCAAATTGTGGAAAAGATTGTTAGACTTGGTTAGCTCATCATGGAGCTGGTGTAATATTTCAGGGATAAACTGCAGGAACACTATCGTGACTTGAAATACCAGTACGTGATCCTACTCCGCATGTCAACCGGACATAACAGATTGAAAAACCCCTTATACAGACTAAAACTGGTCCTATCAATAATCTGTATGTGCGGACAAGCAGCACTGACAGTCAAACATATCCTACAAAACTGTTATATAATTAGGTAACTGCATTCTTGGCACTGGCCCACAGAGACAAGCCTCGACATATAGCTATTTGGGAGCCTTGAAGAATATCCACCATAACAACCTTTATCCAGAGAACTAAACTTCACGCGTAGACATAATAAAAAACGTGGTGTACCAGAAGAACAAGTGATGAAATATATGTTATTTGAGTTATTGTAGGATTATTGAGAATTATCTATCAATAATATGTACATGTCAATATGAAAAAAGCAGATTTGAGCTATTATTACATTTGATTAATTTATTTGTTCCATACCTTTCTTTTTCGGATGAAGGTAGATAAGGATGTTGGAAATATGGCTGGGGGAAAAATCCAGGTGGTGCAGTGTCAATCCCTGGCAGAATTGGGAACATTGGAAGTCCCTGTTCATTTGGAAAAAATTGTAGTACTCCTACAGTTTCGAAGTTTGGCTCAACAGCATTGGGAATCTGGCTTTCAGGAACATCTACAGATGGTACCTGTGATACTGTAGTGATAAAAAAAGTAAATAAATCACCAATTATTTCATGGTAAATATATTTCATTTTATTTTTTTTTATACATATAAAACATGGAAGATAACCAAGTTTGGCAACACAATTTAAGCATTCTTTGAAACTAAAAATCTGGAAAACATCATTGTAAATTTCACCGGGTGTCTCATGTCTGTGTAACATGCATAAAAACCAATGAAAGTATGAGCGGCGTTCAAATCAAACTAGGACTTTTTGTTCTAGTTCTACATGAATGAGTTACAGAATGCTGGAGCTACTATCCTTAGTTTGGGACAGTTGTGGTTTATTACTGCTAGGTGACCCACTTGTCATGAGCCATTCATGTGACAGATAAATAAAAATTGCAGACAACACTGTTAGTGCCTGCATGGAACAGCGTATTGTGATGAAGTTTCTTGTGAAAGAATGCATGAAATCTGCGGAGATTTACAAAAGACTGCAATCACAATACGGTGATGAGACACTCAGCCGCAGTAGGACATATGAATAGTGTAAACGTTTTAGAGAAGGTCGTACATCTGTGAATGATGATGCCGGCCATGGTGGCTCTTAATCCACCACAGTCATTCTTGTGAATATTCAGATTGTGGAATGCCTTATTCTGGAAAATTGACGCATAACCTGTCACAAAATTACACAAGAGGCAAGTCTTTCTCTGGGTACAGTAAACACTATTATTCATGCACATTGCATTTTTGGAAGGTTAGTGCACATTGGGTGCCAAGACAGCTTTCCACTTTTTCAAATCTGCACTGAATTGAAGAAATGTTTTGATGTGTAAAGGCATGACTTTTCATCGCTTCAAAATACGTTATGAAACCTGGGTGCATCATTACATTCCTGAATCGAAATGAGCATCCAAGCAGTGGAGGTATACAACCACCCAAAAAAGTGACGGTGAGTGTTTTCTGGCACAAACTTGGCATCATTCATGATTTTCTACCCCGGGTGCCCTATCAATAGTACGAGTATGAGTGTTGTGCATAATCGTCTGCGGAAATAAAACGGCCTGGTATGATCACAAAGGGCTTCCGGATCCTGCAAGATAACGCTTGACCTCATACAGCTCACCGTACTATGTGCCATCTGCAGCAACTTGGCTGGGAAGTATTGCCACCTTACAGCCCAGACCTCGCTCCAAGCGATTTCCACCTGTTTGGATCTCTAAAAGAATTCCTGGAAGTCAGCATTTCAGCACTGATGATGAAGTGAAACTGGCTGTCCTGGATTGGTTCAGACATACTGTCAAATCTTTCTCCGCTGGAGATTTTCAAGCTTAACACTAGTATAAGTGCATAAATGTCGCAGGAGATTATATCGAAAAATAAATCGCATTTTGATTACTTGAAAAACATTTTTTTTGGCATTACAAAAAAAAAGTACCGGTTTTACTTGAACGCCCCTCGTACATCTCTCTCCTTCTCTATATATAGTGCTAAAGTGTTACAGTCCATATGCCACCAATTAAAAAAAGTACTTACACTAATTTTTGTGCTCAGTTAAAATGTTAATTTTTAAATGTTAATTTTTAAATGTTAATTTTATATTCATAAAATGATAGCCTCATTAATTTAGAAAAAAAATAATAGTTTAATAGTTTGAGATTATTATGAATACAGGAACACCCTATTAATCTGAACTAAAATAGTTGGTAAATTTTTGAGACTGGGAGATGAGAAGAAGAAACAAAATCTCCCATACGCTCTAAAATGGCATATTGTAAGATTAATGCAGTTCTAATGGGCTTCAGACAAATATTCCATGATATGAAGGTCTTAGATTAGGGACCAAACGTTCCTCCACCCCTCTCCACCTCACAGTATCCTTGTATTGTAAGGCTTCAGGTGTGCAGTCTATTTTGTTTCAGCTACAGTGCATATATTATAGACTATCATCATCATCATCATCATCATCATGTAGCATGTCCTTTGTAGAACGTCCCTCTCATCACAGCAATCTCTCGGTCTGCAGTCAATTTTCCCGCCATATTCATGTTTAAAGTTTTCTTGATATCTTGTATCCACCTACATCTTGGTCGACCCCTGCATTGCCTTCCAGGCACCATGCCCTCCAGGACCATTCTTTCCAGTCAATCATGACGTTTTTTTTTAGGATTCTTCTGTAACATTTTATTTCGAACGCTCCAATTTTCTTTCTTGCTGTTTGTGTCATAGTGCATGTCTCGCACCCGTCAATTGCTACAGAGAATATGCATGTTTTGGGGATCTTCAATTATAAACCACTTACTTTTAAATTAATAATTTGTAAGTATTACCTGCATTTGGGGATTCAGTTGCCTGAGGTGCACTGCTGGGAAGAGCCTCAGTTTCACTTCTGAGGAGATCCTCAGTTTCACTACTGGAAAGAGTCTCTGATCCACAAGTAGAGCAATCCTCAGACTCAATGCTTAAGGAAGCCTCAGGTTCAATTTTGAATGGAGTCTGCAATTCACTGTTAGACAGAACTGGAGATCCACTATCGAGATATACCGGGACTATAAAATCACTCTCAGGAAACAGCAGATATCCACAGTTAGGTGGAATTGGATTATCACTGCTGAGAGTAGCTGGATGCCCACCACTCTGTTGAACTGGATATGCACCGTTGGAAGGAGACATTGGTTTTTCACCAGATTGCTAAAAATAAAAAGAATACATCTTTTAAATACGTTTTTATATAGCATACTTTATCTCACTCATCCAGCACAGAAGACACTTAACCATTCATCAAGGAAAAAAAAATATTTTTTAACAATAATCTATGGGCTAATCAAGGTGATTTAATAATAAAATAATCAATGGAAAGGAGAAATACATTTTTTTTAAGTACAACAGCACAAATATAAAAATATTTCAAACTTTATTGCAAACCTAAAATAATAACAAATATAAGAACAGAATTAAATAAAATTAATATAAATGGCATTTATATAAACTATACCTGATCGAAAAAGGTTGAAAAAGCAGGCAAGTTTATTGTCATGTCTGACATATCGACCATCATGCCATTTTTGACATCCTCTTTATGTTTCTGGGCAATCACCTGAAAGGAAACAAGTTTCTTGTGAAATACTTATATCATTGTATATTACAAATAGCAACGTTGTTATAAAATCCAGTGAGAATGAACAAGTTGATGGCTTTGTCTCAAAGACACACATAGTGGAAATTTAAAATATGGACAGAGAAGACAGTCTGAGATCAATCAATGACCACCTATTGTCTGTTGGAAATTCAATCCACAGACCGCAGTATTTTGTAATCAATCATCATTCTGCAGGAGGGAGGTGCACCTGAGAGGAGGGAGCAGGAATATGTACAAATGAAACCATGATCATACACAGTCTTTGCCATTTGCTGATGGAGATTGAGCACCTGTGGGTTTGCCCAGATTGTAGCAAATTTGTCGACAGAACCAAACAGGGACAATGTGTTCTAGTTTATGATCAATTGAAGTATTTTGCTTAAAAGTACTAAAATTATGAAACATTCTATTTTTAATGATAACAAAGCATTCTATATTTAAGCTATTAAAAATTTGGAATTTAACAAATGCAATGTGTTAAATTTTGCACATACAAGACAGTAGATAGTAGGTCAGGTCAGGTCATCCCGTAATCGGTGAGGTCGTTGGGGCACACATGAAGACATCCTCACAACTCCACACCATCCCTCTCTGTCAGATGCCGCTGCCTGTGACGCTTCTGGTCGGAGACTGGTCCATTCTTTTATGTTGTCTTCCCATCTCTTTTTTGGGCCGGCCTCTTCGTCGTCTGCCATGCACCTTCCGTGGAGGATTGTGTTTGCAAGACCATTTGATCTCAATATGTGACCGTACCAAGTGAGTTTCCTTCTTTTGACAGTTGCCAAGAGATCTTCGAAAGGCCCTATTGCCGTCGTAATTCTATTTCGGATTTCCTCGTTTGTAACTCGATCTTTGTACGTGACGTTTAAAAGTCTTCGGAAACATCTCATCTCCAAGGCCTGTATCCTTCGTTGAAGGTCAGCTGTAACTGTCCATGTCTCACATGCATAGAGAAATATTGACAGGACCAGTGTACGCACTAATCTGATTTTCGTGCGTAGTGCTAACCGTTTATCTTGCCAGATTTTGTTAAGCCTTGCAAGCGCCAATATTGTCTGTGCTATTCTGGCCAATACTTCACATTTTGATCCTTCATCACTGACAATCGACCCAAGATATTTAAAACGGTCAACTACTTCGAGTTCTTGACCGTTTGCTTTTATCTTGCTGTTGAAGCCCGTAGCGTTGAGATAGTAGAGAGAGAAACAAAACATTTACTCACTTCAACTTGGTCTTTCACAGCAATGCATTCAGTTATGTATGACGAGATCTCTTCATATTTATCAAGCGCAAATCTTGGAGAATTGTTGCTTTCCCTGAAGAAGAACACATGAAACCATTGACTCACTTAAATAATTGGGTTCCTGGCCATATTTTGATCAAACGATCTGTTATGTGTGTTCTTACTATGTGTGATGTCTGAGCCTCATCTGTGGCATTCTCTTAAATCTATCAATTAAACATGTTCATTCCTTTGCTATTTCTGCAAACTATCTTACTTCCTTATCACGTGGAAGGGATCAATTTTACAACAACATATACCTTCTATAATATCTTTTCTAATCACTACATATATCTATTTGTTTATTTAGTGACTGTATTTTTTTTTTTAATGTATTGATGTTACAACTTGCTGTCACACATTTAGAGATGAAATTAATGCAATCATGCATATGTGATTCAAAATGAGTCTAAAATGAAATTGTGTGTTTGCAGAAAGACATATGTAAGAACACTACAGACAATGGTAAATATCACTTACTCGCTGGTAGCATAGAATAACTGATTCACGATGCATTCTGCTTCCAGTATCTCCAAGTCTATCTTGTTGGTTGTTGTCAACTTAACCAGATCCACAATTAGCAACTGGAAATATATTTGATTCACAGTAAAATAAATATATAGTTTTTTCCTTTCATTTCTTAATTATATTATATATATATATATCCCTTCCAGTTGGCATTCATGAATCTCCTTCAACTCCTATCATGTTTATTGTTTACGAACTCTGTTAATCCTCCCTAGTGCCATTCCTTCAGGATGTTGACTTGCATTTGCTTCGCACAAATCTTGACATGAAACTACCTATCAGTGGACTCAGTAGTCTTGAGGTAAGATGTCTGCCTTGGATGCCGGAGGTAAAAATTCCTCAGATCTTTGGGTAGTGAGATCGGACTCCTGTGTTCAGGCAGTCCTCTGACGCACAGAGCATCACTTGTAGGATGGGCTGAGCAACTTCACTCATTCCTCATAGTCTGGTCCCAGCAAAGGCTCTCTATCAGACCCGGCTTCATATTTACTCCTCCTGCATGATCCCCATTCTCCTGTATGGCTCTGATTTCTGGACACTACTACAGCAGAACCGGCATAGTCTTGAAGCCTTCCACCTGCACAACCAGAGGCACATCCTCAGGATCGTCTGGCGTAACATGATTTCCAACGGTGAAGTAGTTCGATGTACTCAACTTGGAGGCATTGTCTCAACGATTGATCGCCGTCGTCTCTCCTTCGGTCACGTTGGGGCGAGTTACAGGTAGAAGCCATGCTCATCTTGAAGACGTCCGCAGGGCTGCCTTTGCAACACCTGGCTAAAACAGATTGCCACTTCCTCAACATAACTGCGGGCTGTCTGGGATGCGGCCATCATGCGTGATCATGGACATGGTCAATCGACGTGACGAGCCCTGGTCGCCTAAGCGTACTATTGTTGTTCAGTGTCATATAAAATTCATTGCAGTTGCAAATCAAAAAGAAAAGGCTTAACAGCTGCTGCCCTGACAAAATTCAAATTAAAAATTTACCCAAAAGTTATTTGTACCTTTCCCCAGATGGTTTTGTTAAAAGCAGATATAGATGACACCTATTTAGATAGATTTGTACATAAGTAAAAATAAAAAAAACCTCCCTAGAAACTGGTTGTATACAGACACTGTAGTCTTCTAAACCAGTATAAATATGTTAAATTAAGTTAACCACTGTAAAACATAAAATTTGCATGTTTTTACAAACTGAGCTATCAATTATGGCCTAAATATTATTCATAATATCATTCAAATTTGAAATCAATGAATAGATTATTGAAATCTTAATTTTGTGCTGATAATTTAATAATGCTGACCAGAAACCAATATAATTACAGGGTTTGTAATGTATGATACTAGGATTACAGCATGCCAGGGTTTGATATCATAGAAAAGATCAGGGACATGGTTCATGCCTGAGACTACTGCTCCCCCAGTTGACCCAGCTGCAAATAGGTACCTGAATATATGAGTTTGGGAAAGTAAAAACAGCAAGAAAGGAAACTGGTCACCCCACCTCACATAAGCTTAGTATATGAAAAGTTATCTTCATCCCCGATGGCAAGTGTTGCCATGGGACTGACCTTTTAATGTATGAGTACCAATGAAATAAGCTGTGATTGCAATTTACAGTAGAGTAAATTTTTTTATTTTTCGCGAAGACGCTTGATGACTTCCATCTGAGCTGCTTAAGGGAATTGTTGAACTTAAAATGGCAAAATAGGATCACAGATGTAGACGTTCTTTTGTGGGCTGGCCTGACAAGAATCCATACAACTGCGCAAATCACAGATTAGATGGACTGGCATGTTGACCACATGTCAGATGAGCGGCTGTCAAAGAAAATATTCTATGACGAGCTTACGACAGGCTAGCAAGCTCACGTTAGCCAAATAAAACGTTACAAAAGTCATACTAAAATCCTCACTGAAGAACTGCGGCATTGATTCTGATAATTGGGAGAATATTGCTGTTGATGGCCCTGCCTGGTGTAGCAAAGTCTATGGTAGCACAACACATATGGAATAGACAAAAGAGGAAGCTGCACGGAGACAAGTGATAGTTGACAGTCAGACAGTGTTTCTCTGTCCTCAGTGTGACTGATGCTTTTGGACACGGATTGGTTTGGATCAGCCACCTACGAACCCACTCCAGGATTAACAGATGACAATGTGGTCCTCTTCGGAAACGATGAACAAACAAGAGCAAGAGTTAATTAGTAAACGTTAAGCTCATCAATGTATTTTGAACTGGATAAACCAAAGTCTTCTTATTACAAGTCATACTTAAACCATTTAATACCATTTGTTTTGGCTCAGTTGAAAATATGTTTCAATAAAAATAAATACTGACCTTAGAAGTTATCTGTTCCTGAAGATGGTCCAGTCCGTTTGTTGCTAGAGTTTGTGTCTCTGGTCCATTGTGGGATTCTTCCTGATGTTCAATGTGATGTCCAGGTGCTCCTAAGAGACTGGAAACACTGCTGCTAAGTTGGTTCAAGTTTACAGCTGTCAGACCATTCAATCCAGTATTCTGTAATCCAGCTGTAGTGCCTTCCTGGCTTGTTATCTCCCGAAGAGTGTTCTCGGAAGATGTGCTTGATGGAAGTCTTGAATACGGGGAGGGATTATGCATACCAGCCCAGCCATTGATATTTATGGATGAGCATCCTCTTTCATTAGAAATGGGGGAAGAAAAATACCTTGACTGACTGATCACTTTTGAAGACCCTGAATCATCAGATAGCTCTGCATGTGGTGCATTAAAGCTGTCGTCCTCAGTAGGTCGAATGGTCTGGAACATGTTCAAACCACCCTCAGGCTGTTTAGGGTTGCTGAACAGCAAACCGTTGTCACAGGTTGGTGATACAGAAGAGCGCTCAAATGAAGGCTGTGGCTGTGTTTCTGTTTGCAGCTTGCCTACTGTTGCTAAATAACTGAGAACTCTAGAATTCTTTAGCTCTTGGAAAGGAGCAAGATGTAGGGTTGATTGGAAAACATTTTGATTCCCCTGCTCCTGTCCTTCACCATGTGCCCTGTTCTGACTTGCGATATCTGATTCCTGCATATAGTTTCTAGTTGGAAAAAATGCATCCATGGTTACTGCCATATCATCTAAGTTGCCCCCATTAACCTCGTTTGGAAACTTCACGTAAGTAAAACTATCTTGACTCATGGTTGATGCATTGTCTTTGTCCGACGTTAAAGGAGAACTACTTTGACCTGAGGCTACTGCATTCTGGATGTAACTGACACCTTTCCTGGGATAGCAGCGGCTGCCGTTTATGACAGAGTTAGCGTAGTACAGGGACATTTCACCACCATCATCAGAAGAAGAGCTATTCTCCCTAAGCATGGGTCGATGATCTGCATTCATCCTGAATAGAGAATGATATCATTGATACAAAATATGTTCATCAATATAAAGATAACTATCTATGTTTTACTTTGTCTTTTTGGTTTACTTTTATTGTTCTCACAAAAGAATCTGATAAATTAGTAAAAGAAGCCTAATAATATATAGATTCTACAAAAGACTAAATTAATAAATGAAAGAATTGGATTTTCTGAGTATGTAATTCAATCAAATTTAAAAAACTAACAGTCAGATATGTCAGAAAGAAAAACTTTCACAGAGAAAAGCTACCAAAAATAATGACTAAGAAACCTAAATAATCTGAGTTAAAGAGCAATAAACAACATTGAAATGAACAACTCCTCATCATCATCATGAAGCACGTCCATGGTAGAACGTCACTCTCGTCACAGCCACTCGATAGGAATCTCCATGTTTATATTTAGGGAGTCCTTGATGTCGACCTCTGCCTCCTGGAACAATGCCCTCCAGAACTGCTTTTTCCAGTTCGTTTTGGCCGAAAAATCTCAACTTCAAAGACATAAAGTGGTTTATACGCCATTTCTCTTTAACACTCAAGATCTTACAGGATGGCTTTATTCTTTATTTTCTTTTCCCAAGATATTTTTAAAATTCTGTAGCATTTTGTTTTGAAAGCCCTGATCTTCTTTCTTAATATTAGTGTCATGGTCCATGTCTTGCATCCGTACATGCCACGAGAAATACGAGGATCTTCATTATTAATCCATGTCAGCTTTGTGCCGCACTTTTTGCATACTGTTCAGTTTCTGCATCGTTTTGGACAATTGTCATCTCATTTCTCTTGCGCAGTCCCCATCGTTTGTTATCACGGAGGCAAGATATTCATAGTGATCAATTTCTTCATTATCAATAGTGATCTTGGATTGGGGTCTGTGTGTGCCAATGAACATTGTCTTTTTGATGTTCAGAACAAGATGATATGCAATGGACATAAGCAGTTGTACTAGGCCCTAAGCTAACTGTGTCATCTGTCTTTCTTAGTTCTGGCACCTCTTCCAATTGAGAATGTGTCAAAATTTGCATAGCTTACCCCCGTTTTTACCTTTTGCGTGATATTCTTCACGTATTTATTGAATAAGTAGGGTGAGAGGATGCAGCCTTGCCCAACAACTTTGTGGAATAACAACCAACAAATTAAAATGCGTTATCAAAACTAACTAAGGAAAAAATTGTCTCTAAAAATGAAAAGGCAGATAAAAAACAAATGAAAATACATACATGGATGAGATTTGTCCTGAAGTCTCTGCATTTGTGCTCCACAAAGGTTCATGCATGGAAGGCATTTTCTGTTGCTGAGCGCACTGATGTAATCCTGGTGGGATGCCTTCGGGTACAGCTGGGACACTGCCAGGCTGTTTCATTTCAGCATCAATATTGCCAGGCTGTTCCACTTCAGCATCAACAGTGCCAGGCTGTTTCATTTCAGCTTTAACAGTGCCAGGCTGTTTTATTTCAGCATCAATATTGCCAGGCTGTTTCATTTCAGCATCAATATTGCCAGGCTGTTTCATTTCAGCATCAATATTGCCAGGCTGTTTCATTTCAGCATCAATATTGCCAGGCTGTTTCATTTCAGCATCAACAGTGCCAGGCTGTTTCATTTCAGCATCAATATTGCCAGGCTGTTTCCTTTCAGCATCAATATTGCCAGGCTGTTTCATTTCAGCATCAATATTGCCAGGCTGTTTCATTTCAGCATCAATATTGCCAGGCTGTTTCATTTCAGCTTTAACAGTGCCAGGCTGTTTCATTTCAGCATCAATATTGCTAGGCTGTTTCATTTCAGCATCAACAGTGCCAGGCTGTTTCATTTCAGCATCAACAGTGGCAGGCCGTTCCATTTCAACAATAACACTGGCAAGCTGTTCAACTGGTTTTCCTAGTCTTTTGTTGCTTGGAACTACATTTTTCAACACACTGAAGTGACGATCATTGCTTAGGTATCTGCCAAATCTACAAAAGGAGTCTATACTTGGAAGTGGCTCTTTAGACTTGCATACAGTGTTGTCTGCAGACCTTCTGTCAAGTCCGCTCAATGAACCAGTATGAGCCATAGTGTCTGGGAAGGAGCTGATGAAAATTATAAAATAAAAAATATTACTTTTAAAAAATGGCATTTATAGTTAATAAAATTAATTAATAATAAATATAGAGTAACTGAAAATAAAAAAAATTGACAAAAAATAATATAAACGTAAAAATTTGTTCTTCAAACGAATATTTGCTTGGATAATTGTATCTAAGACATGTTTTTGGGAACAGTATAACCTAATTTATATTAATAAAAATGTTTGCTTAGGCATGTAAGGCCTGTTGCGTTGGTTAACTACTACCATGTCTAGTTGTTGAGGCCTGTAGCCAAACCACGCCCTGTGCTGAAGGAGGGACTGCTATCTGCCAGAGCCATGTAAAATGGGGGTGGCTTCTCCCATGTCTCCAGCCAGCCGGTGGGAGACCTTTGTTACATTTCATGAAATTATTCTAGATCTTACTCTTCTATGCCCAATCAATCTGTGATGGTGATAACTACCACACTAATTGTAGCAGTAATCTTAATGGTTACATTTTTAGAGAAATACAATTTTGTTGTTCTTCTCCATCTTCTGCTCCCCGATTATGAGTAATCCCATTTTTTATTCTTGCATCATGATATATCATTAAACTGTAACTTACTTTATTTATATATTTTACTGCTCACACCTGATGTAGTTCATCTTAATTACTCTATAAATTGATGTCAAAATGTCTTTTTACTCACTCAATTGTGCTTTGATGAAACCAGAAATTGGCATCAGTGCAAGGCGGGAGAGAGAATGGACGCTCTTCGTCTTTATGCATGAGGGTATGGTTGATAAGTGCCGGAGGTCTGGCAGTAAACTTGCTGTATAAACAAAGAATGAATATGAAGAGCAAGGTAAGGACATGCAGTCAGCAATTGTGAAAGGAGGATGCAATAAATATGTATAGAACTGTAATTACATAGTATATTTTTTCTACTAATAGTAACTTTTCATTTGATAATATAATAGTTGCCCTTCTCATGTAAAGATGGTGACAACATCAGATTTGTGCTGTGAGATGTGATCTCATGACTGTAAAGCCCAATCTTACACAGCAGACTTTGTCGCACATGAGTCACATGCGAGAAGAGCTGGTCTGGTTGGCATTCGTTTTTTTCGTGCGGCTCGCTCTCTCTGAGCCTCGGCAATGATATTTTGCTCTGCCATCTGATCAGCTTCTAATTGATTTTGTGGAGGTGACATTCAATGTTGAAGCTTTCCAGTGACATTTTGTAACGTTCCGTCTGTTTTGAACTCATCGCATTGGCTTCTTGGGCATGTGATCAACATGTTCAGTCCATCTTTTCTGGGCTTTTTAACAGAAGCATATGGACGATTTTCACACAATTTAAGAGTTGGGTAATGTGTCTTGCCACCTAATCCAGAGAAGCCTGCATGGTAGCTCATGTGGAAGTTTAAATCTTAATAATTTAGTAGAACTACTAGTTTCTGACAAAATATATATGGCTTGGATATATATGGTTTAAAGCTATAAACTTATCCATCACTGCTTTCCTCTTCTTCGATCAACTTATGCTATTGCATCTAGTTCGGTGAGGTTCACGAAAAAGACTGCGTTTCAAATCTTCGCCGGTTCCCCACAACTTTTCAAGCATAGTCGCTTTCTGAACCAGACTACCTCTCTTTAGTCTGTATAGATAGGGCAGTCCTGTAAAATATGTTCTGGTGTTTGCTTGGGTGCTCTACAATCGCACATGGGGGTGTCTCTGAGACCCATTCTGTGGTGGTGGACATTGAGTCAGCAATGTCCCGTTCTGAGTATGAAGATCTTTGTGTGCCCATCTCTAGCAAGTTTGTCTATGCTGCAATTGTCTGGCTTGTATTCTTTGTGCTGATCTCTCTATTCTGTCTACATGGATCCTTTGATAAGTGCCTTTGCTTCTTTATAGCTCTGTAGGTGGCGAGTCTGCGTGCCGCCACTTCGTCTTAGCTAGCCTACTTGTTTTCTCGTTTCCAAGGATCCCACAGTGGGTCGGAATCCACTGTAAGACTAAATCTGTTTTTTGAGACAGCAATCTAGTGTTGTATTGTATTTCCTATTAGAGTCTATCTTGTTTGGGGCTTGAGATGGCTTGGAGTATATTCCTGGAGTTTGTTAGAAATGCCGTTTTTCTTGTAGTTATGTTTTGGCAGATGAGAATCTGAGTTACTGCATAGACAGCTGTTGCTTCAATTCTGAACGTGTTACAAGTCTCTCCTGTTGGTTTGGAATGATTTTCTATGTTGCCATTTGGGTGTGATGTAGATTCCACTGCCTCCCCTTTTATCGTTCACCGAGGACGATCCATCCGTGTATGCATGTGTTGTAGAGTTGCTAGAGTCTCTTGAGCTGCTGCAGAATGTGTACTTTTTGTTCTAATGCACACTGTTCTTCGTTAACCACGAAACCTCTAAAATTATTTTCGACTTCCAGGATGTCCGCATGGCTTCTGTAGATTTCTCTTGCTATTTGGTGGGGGTTTTTCCTTAGTAGTCTGTTTTTAGTTCTCTCTTAGAACTTCTGGGGTAGATGATGATTAGGTAGCCTCTTTAGTTTTTTCAAACTGAGTACAGGGATTGTATTTTCTCCTTAAATCGAGGGGCTCAATGTTTGCTGTTTTTTCCAGCTCTGTGATTGGAATGCATTTTTTTTAACTTTAACATCTTTATACTGGTTTAGAAGACTCTGCAGAGTCTGTATACAACCAGTTACATTTGTATTACCCTGCTCTAAAAGATATGCAGATCCAATTCTTAAATGCATTAACTATCCCTGCCTCCACTACCTCTTGGGGCAATGCATTCCAAGCATTTACCACTCTCTGACCAAAAAAATATTTTATAATATCCAATCTGAATCTTTCTTTAGTTAATTTGTAGCTGTGCCCTATTATTCTTGTTGGTGGTTGTATTATGAAAAACTTGTTATAGTCTAATTTAACCTTTCATGTGATTATCTTATAAACCTGTATTAAGTCACCTCGATTTCTTCTCTTTTGAAGATACTGTAGGCCAGTTTTTCTGAGTCTTTCCTCATAACTGTAATTCGGGAATCCCACTATCAGTTTTGTCGCTCTTCTTTGTATCCTTTCCAGAATGTTTATATCTTCTCTACAAATGAGGACTCCACACCTGTACACAGTACTATAATCTAGGTCTAACCAATGCTTTATACAGTTTGACAATCACTTCCTTACTCCTATATTTTATATTTCTTTTTATCATTCCTAACATTGCATTTGCCTTGTTCATAGATTTGTTAAGCACGATCTCCCTCTAGTAAATCCATGCTGACTATTTCTGATTAGATTAAACCTTTCTATATGCATTATAATGCTTTCTTTGATTATTGATTCTAACAATTTACAGGCAATGCTTTGTAAACTCACTGGTCAAAAATTTGCTGGATCTGATTTCTTTCTCTATTTGAATTAGGGGATCACTCCTGAATCTTTCCAATCTTAACTTAACGTCTTTATACTGGTTTAGAAGAACCTGCAGAGTCTGTATACAACCAGTTACATCTCTTGGAACAATCCCTTTTGCAAGTGATTGAGAATATAATATAGTCAATGGTTTTGCTAGTGATTCTCTAATTTTAAACAGCAGTTTTATATGAATACCATCTTGATCTGGACATTTATCCACTTTTAACCCTCTCTTTTTTTAAAAACCATTTTCTATGTAATACAGATTGATTTTAATCCCACTATATCCATGTCACATTTGAAAATATATATATAGGTTTTTGGGATTTATAGAGCAGTCTTCTTCTGTGAAGACTGTGCCAAAGTATTGATTTAGTAGATTAGATGCTTCCTTATTTCCTCTTATTATTTTACCAGTGCTATCTATGAGAGGGCCTACCTTGTCTTTCGTTCTTTGTTTATTTTTAACATAAGAAAAGACGCTTTTACTATCAGTCTTGATCCTATTAACTTTATTAGAAGTTTAAAAAAAATGTAAAGTCCATTTTTGCTGCTTTATTCACTTTCTGAGCTATATTTTGCTTGTCTAAATATTTAAAATATGTTTCGTTTGATTTACTTGTCTCCATATATTTTTTCCATACTTTTTTTAAAACCCTTCAATCTTTAACTACAAATCTAGTTGTCCACTTGTAAAGCTTGGTGTTTACCTCCTTAAATGGAACACATTCTAATTTTAGTTTTTCTAAAACGTTTGAAACTCTCCCACTCTTGTTCAACATCTGTACCTCCGACAGTATCTTTCCAGATTATGTGGCTGGCTGTTTCTTTCATCATTTGAACACCTGCCTTAGAGTAGTCGTATGCTCGTGAGTTTATGTTTACTTCTCTCCTTGCTATAAGATCCCAACGGATGATCTGATGGTCACTTGAGCCAAACAGTTCCCAAAAGATAATGTTTTCAATCATATTTTCCTCTGAAGTAAATATTAGGTCGAGTGTCTTTTTGCCTCTGGTAGCTTCTTCAACATGAAGAATCAAAATATTGTCAGTTATGCACTTCGCAAAAGGTTTTGACTCCGCAAGTGCTTCTACCATATTCCATTTTATTTCTGGAAAATTTAACTCATCCTTTAATAATAGTTTCCCTGCATTAGCCTATTTTATGTTACTAATGAGCACCTCATCTTCCTCTTTTGGACTTGAAGGACACCTGTATCATACTCCAACCACTGTTTATTTCATCCGTCTATCTATTACTCCCCATACACTTTCATTTTTATTGCCAGATGATAGATCATCTTGTATATTAACTGAATTCGCACCATATAATAAAACACAACCTTCCACAGACTTGTATCTTTGCATTATTACTTCTGTACCATCTCTTTTGAGATTGTTTGTACCACCCACTACCTCGACATGACTGTTCGCTCTGTCACCTATAATCTTCATTTTCTCCTCTTTATGCTCAAATTTAGCAACACCAATATCCATTTTTCAAACGTTTTATGTTGTTTTGGCAAATGTTTGCCAATCTCCCAAACAATTGAATCTCCTATCAACAATGAACCCTCCTTTATAGTTGCAATATTTCTCTGCAAAACTCTCTACCTTATCATCTCTACTATACAAATGCAGCTTCTTTAAAATATCCTCAATTTTATTTTGATTCTCTTCTATTTTCTTCTGCCGCTTTTCTAACTCATCCTATTTCTTCTCATTTGTCATAATCTCTCATTTTATTTGATCCTGCCTCTATTTTGCACAACCTACATATCATTTTTCCATCATCTTCCAACATTACATTTATTCCTACACTAACACCAACAACACTTTCACACAACTCACACACAGTTATTATTAACGCTATTTTTTTTTCCTGCTTTACGCCGCCTGGTTATAGCCATACTTTTTATGCTATTAGTATTTCAATCATTTAGACATTTTCCCCCAAGGGTAATTCTGAGACCCATATTTTGGGCTCAGTAAAGTTTACATGCGTTGTTTTGGTCGCTATTGCCCAGGTGCTAGAGGCCTACTCCGTGATTGGTCTAATTGCACCAGCGTAGACTTACTTTAGGATATTTTTTTTCTCCTTTCTCCTAACTCGAGTCCTTCTTTAAATATCGTTGTCCAGTTCTTCACTGTTGTCTTCTATACACTTTTGTCAACATACACTGCCAGCATTCTGCGATGAATGTCAACTGGTTGACATCCTTCAGCTGTTAGAAACCGAATGATCATTCGCTGATCAACGCTGGACGGATTTCGTATCACACCCGCCATGTTTTCAACGGTCTGCTGAGGAAACTATGAGTTGGATGATAATGCAATTTTGCAAACTTTGACTGTTGGTATGTTCTTTTACACCAGAAGCTATATCATGCGCATCGTACGTATGTTCACTTGTTTCAATTTGGTCCGGTTTCATTTGAACACGCCTCGTATTTACAACATATGCATCATGCAGAACATTTCCTTCCTTAAAACTTTAAAACACATTTAAAGATCCTTTCATGTAGGTAGACTAACGTCTAGTCAGGCACAATATACTGAGCAGACATGTTACTCAGGGTCAGGCAAAATATACTGGCCAAGACCTTCACCTCGGCATCATCGTTGCCCTCCCTGGAAACAGACTGTTTTCTTGGTATCCTGCCTAAGGGGTTGAGTAATCGACATGATCCCTGTAGTAGTGAGCAGAATGCAGATGAAGCCAAGCATAGCACAACTGCCTGGAGGACCCCCATTCCACATTTATCATCAAACAGGATGGGAGGAAAGCTATGAAACCCTGCCACTTATCTTTTCAGGGCCCACCTACTCATTGTGGGCATTCAAAACAATATAAAGGTTCTTCCGAAATACAAAGATTGAGAAATGTTGAAATACGCTTGATCATTGATCCCTTTGTTTTGGTGGTAAGTACAGAGATTGTCATTACCATTGTATCAGGTCAGTCATGTTAAGTTTAGCGTACACACATATTAAAGATAATAACTTTTTTTAGGTGTTTTATAGATTGCTTCTTTACCTTCCAATCATTCTTCTCATGGTCACCTCGTGCGCTAGTCTAGGCAGTATGAAATCTGAAATAAAATCACACACAAACTAGATAATAGAACACTAATTAAGAAGTGGAAAATTTGTACCAATTTCATGGTGTAATGTCAACAGACAGAAGTGAAACAGTTGTACCAAGTTTATGGTGTAATGTCAACAGACAAAAGTGAAACAGTTGTACCAAGTTTGTAGTGTAATGTCAACAGACAGAAGTGAAACAGTTGTACCAAGTTTGTAGTGTAATGTCAACAGACAGAAGTGAAACAGTTGTACCAAGTTTATGGTGTAATGTCAACAGACAGAAGTGAAACAGTTGTACCAAGTTTGTTGTGTAATGTCAACAGACAAAAGTGAAACAGTTGTACCAAGTTTGTAATGTAATGTCAACAGACAGAAGTGAAACAGTTGTACCAAGTTTGTAGTGTAATGTCAACAGACAGAAGTGAAACAGTTGTACCAAGTTTATGGTGTAATGTCAACAGACAGAAGTGAAACAGTTGTACCAAGTTTGTTGTGTAATGTCAACAGACGGAAGTGAAACAGTTGTACCAAGTTTGTTGTGTAATGTCAACAGACAGAAGTGAAACAGCTGTACCAACCAAGGTGCAATGGAAGGGCTTTACCCTGAGAGGGCATGTGTTGTACAAGAGTGTGATTGTTAGACAGCGTAAAATTAGGAATTTGAGGTAAGAAGGGACAAGAAACGGAGAGAAAGTTCCCAGCATTTTGATGTCACAGACATTTCATTCATATCAATGTTGTGATTTATCGTTTTTCAATTTTTGTTAGTGTCCAGTTTTGACACAGCATAATGTCAAGACATAAATCATTTTGAATAAATCTCTTTTAGTAGTTATTGTCACTTGCTTGCAATTAAGTATTGGCATTAGTTGTCCAATGGTCTACTTGCCCTTTTCAATCTTTGTTGGATTTCTACTGTGATTCTTCCGTTTGCTGATTATGTGCTCCCAAAGTATGTGAAATCTTTCACTGTTTGATTTGCTGCTTTGCAAGAAAGATATTGTTTGTTGTGCTTATTTAGATATCTTCATGTCTTCAAGTTTTTTCGACCTTGATTTTTATGCTGTATTCTTACATGTATTTAGTTTGTCAGTGTTGTTGATATTTTATTTCTGAAGTTGATATGACAACTTGGTCATCTGCGAAAAGAAATTTGCTTAAGAATTCACCAATGTTATTTTGTTAACGGTTGACTGTTTAACATACTCGTATGTGGTCGATATATGCGATGAACAACAAAGTGGATAGCACACATTCTTGTCATATGCCAGATTTGAAATGACATTGTTCTGAGTCACAACACATAAGATACAATTCGAGAATGCGAGTTGGCATATGGAGTTAAGCTGCTATAAAAGATATTAATTATCTTCAGTATAATTTTCGAAGCATGGGATATTAAGCTGACTATCTGACATTGACTGCAATCAATTGGGATGACTTTTTGGGTATTGGGATGACTGCTGATGTGTGATCTGTAGGCCATATTCAACCTTGGTAAATATTGTTCAAATGTGGGAAAAGTTATTCTTGTGGGTTTTCTTGTCTTCTAGCTTTTGACAAATTGAATGGGGAAATCAGCTATCCCTTGTGCTTTGCTAATCGGGATAGCACAGAGAGCTGTGTCGACTTCCTCACTAGCTATTGACAGATTATACTCTTCCAAATCAGCCCCTTTGAAAATGTTATCGCCTTGGGTGTAGTTTTTATCGTTAAACTAGTCTGTTACATATTCTCTCCACCGTTGCATTATCTTTGTTTTGTCTGTCAGATAGTCCCCATTTTTGCCCCAAATTTGTCTTGGTTGAATCCCCCTACTTTTTCTACAAGTTTCTTTGATTTTCTTATTATCAGATCTGGTCTTCCTTTTTCATTTAAATCTTTAATTTCAATGTAGCTCTTCTTCGTGCTAGTTTACATTTCCTATCTATTTAATTTTTTTGTATTAATACTTGGTCCTTCCCTGCTCACTTTTTGTATTCCTCCACTGACATCTTTCGTCCATCATAATCTGCATTTCTATTGTTACCCAAGGTTTCTCATGTTCTAATCTCCTTCTTCCTATAGATTCATCTGCTGCAGCTTTTGTGCCAACTGTATACATTTCCAGTGGTGTTCTGTGTCTTTGGAAGCATGTTGCTGTTTTATGATGTTTTCTTCTACCTTTAGTTTAAAGTTAGCCTTTGTTACTAATTTATTCCGCACAGAGATGTTCCCTTTGGTTTTTTTAGTTCTTTTTGATAGTTTCTTCCATCATATTTGGCATTTCATCATAGTATGGTCAGTATCAGCATCAGGATTTCTTTACTTGATTTCAATGTCATGGTTTCATTAGAATGTAGTCCAACTGAATCTGTTCAGATATTGATTAAGTTTTCCACTTATATCGTCTTCTATTAGGGACTTGATGCCAAGTGTTTGTTTTCATATATTTTTCTTGCTCACTAAACTCCGCTACTCCTTTCATTTCTTTTTCCTAGTCCATATTTTCCTTCTATGTTACTTTAGCTGATTTTTATTATTTCTTCAATAAGGTTACATATCTCTTCTACATCTTCGTCGTCTGTTTTGTGACGGGCATGTAAACTTGAATAAGGTTAAATAGCTGTCATCATTTAAGTATGGTCCGGAAAAGGATATAGAGATAAAAGTAAGGGAAATTCTAGTGGGAAAACAGAACACAGGGCAGAGAGCTTTGCAGAGAAGTATGCAACTATAAGGAATGGTACAGTATCAATAGTAAGGGATTCATTTGTGAAGGAGGTCGATAAACATTTGTACATAAAAAGTTTGAAAAAATATATATATTGGGGGAGCTAAGATTGAGTATGTAGATGGGACAATAAAGTTGATAGGTGACGGTAGAAACGAATAATCTAAAGATGGTACCGAGATGGTAGCCTATTGTCTAGAAAACAGAAGTATTCGAGGTGACTAAATAGAAATATATGACTTAAATGAAGGAAAAGGATCAATTAGACTAAAGCAAGTTTTTTCAAAGTACAACCGACTACAAGAGCAAGAGTGCACATCTAGAAATTAATTAAAGAAAGGCCCATATTAGATGTTAGGAAATATTTGTTTAGTCTTATTTGTAGAGTATGATAAACGCGTGAAATGCATTGCCACAAGAAATAGTGTGGGCAGGGTCAGTTAAAGCATTCAAGAATAGATTGTATGCAGAAAATAATTTTTAGATCAAGTGGAGTAGATGAAACAATGTATACAGATTCTGAAAACTAATATAAAAAAGCTAAGTAGCTAACATATAGTACAATAAACAGTAGACACAATCCCATATAGGTAATCTTTACTTTGACAAAAACGAAACAACAACTACGTTGTGGCCAGAGAGGAGAAAGAACGGACGAAAACAACTAACAAGTTACAAAAATCTTTCATAGTTAGCAGCCATATGTACAAGTAGCCAGCAACGCGAGGAGTCACTGACCCAAAATCTGTTATTTTTGTTATAGACTTTTCACCTTTATACCACAGTAGCTTCGATGTAATTGTATATAAACTACAACAATAACTAACAAATATACTCTATATAACTTGGAAATCATACACTTTTCTGGGGTTGTGTCTGTTTAATCTAAATCTCGAAAGTGTTCTACTTTAAAGCAAGGCTCGTCCGTCTTCGTCACCTGGAGGTCCGTAGTTAGAATAATATTTCTTCTTATTTCACGTTCTTTTCTGTCGTTGATGTTCACGTTTTCCAAGTGTTTAAAATAATCAAAAAGTTTAATATACTTAGTAATTGTTCCTACTTTATTCACTTCTTCTGGTTGCGTAGTTTCATGTGTTTCGTTAATTCTCAAGACATCTTGTACGGCGATTCAATCATTCCACCATCAAGGACAGTAGTCGCGGATACGTGTATTGCATCTTTCAATATAAGTCTTAAATTACATAGATAATATTAATGGGTATGCATAAAATAATGTACTAGAATACTTATACTCACAGTTAGAATGTAGCAGCAAGCTGAAGTATCGTATCCAAGGAAAACAGATTTCGAACAACTTTTTGAATTAGAATACAAATGATTCCCACAAACAGAAGTTCGCACAAATCACTGCTAAGTCAGAAACTAAAACAGTAAGTGAGTAAATCTAGTGAGATCAGGCCTTTTTAAACGGGAGCAAGCTGTGGCATGGGGCCTATCATTTCTCTTTACTGCGCGTTTCCAATGGCAATGATTGGCCAAGAAAAAACTGAGCTCCGCCTACTTTCTTCCCCAACTGGTCAAGCGTCCTAACAGAGGGCAGCTTCGAGACACGCGACAGGCAAGTCCCCAGATTGACATTGTCCAAGCGACAAGTAAATCCCATCTAGACATCGTCCAAAGCGACAGGTAATTCTCACCACCTGGTCATCGTCTAACGCGACAGGTAATTCCCACCTGGTCATCATTCACAGGGGCGGTCACGGCTACAATTGTGGTACGGTCAATCTGGGGTACAGCCACTTTGGCGGGCACGTCCAGATTGCCGGACACGGACAATACTGGCAGGCCAAAGCTCCACATGGGTTGGGGTGAAAATATGGGATCTCTTACGTCGAAATTACGGAATATTAATTTTTGGTATAGCACCTTCATTGCAAAACAGAATATTCCAGAATTTCCACAGAAGAACCTGTCGTCGAGGATGAAGTGTTAGAGGCTTAATTGTACTAAGCCGCAGCATGTTTGAGGGGAGATGGTCGGTTCCCTTCCTCGCTGCCTTTAAGGTACCCATTTACAATTGAAAACCGCATACGGCTGGGTCGATTGAAACGTACAGGAAGCGGGTATTGAACTCTGTACCTTTACCTTTAAAAGCAAATGTTCTACCACTACACCAATCAGACACACAATTAAGAAAACGAGGAACAATTTAACCGAATATGCAAGTGACAAACGAACACGTAAATAGGGAAATTTAAAAAATAAGAAAAGAAGGGACAATTCTAAAACAGACACTGCTGTCGAGGATGTCGTGTTAGATACTTCACTGTTCTAGATCACAGCTTTTTATGAAGTGAAAGAGTCAAATCCCTTCCCAGATTTCTAAGTAACTCATATGCTCATTTACAGCTGGGTCGACTGGAGCGTGATGATAAGAAAGCTCGAACCCAGTTCCAACATTATTTGATAAGATACCGTTCTCCCACTATATTATCGGTGGGCTCTGATAAGTACGTGACGTCAATCTGCAACTTTACAAAAAACCATCATCACGACGTTTATTCCAATGATGGAGTTCCCGCGGAAAATGTATACTGTTGAGAAATAAAAGTCGCATTTGCAAGAAGTTGTCACGCAGTGTGCCGGCATGTCGACTGGGCGCATGTAGAAAAGGAGCAAGAAGAAGAAGACAGAATGATATTTTCTGGTTATTTTACTAACTTCTCTAACTACATATTATTTTGGTATTGACTAATCAAGTAAAGATAATGAAACACAAGAGGTCGCACCTCCCCACGGCTTCTAACGATATAAGGGCACTGAAGACAGATAGACAGACAGACGGACAGAAATACAGATAGACAGATGGATAGATAGATTAGATAGATTAGATAGACAGACAGATAGATAGATAGACAGACAGACAGGCAGGAGGACAGACAGACAGACACAGAGAGAGAGAGAGGAAGATAGATGGGAAGATGGATGGGAAGATAGATGGGAAGATGGATGGGAAGATAGATAGATAGATAGATAGATAGATAGAGGAAGATAGATAGAGGAAGATAGATAGATAGATAGATAGATAGATAGATAGATAGATAGATAGATAGATAGATAGATAGATTAGAAAGATTGATAGTCAAATCAAGTATCACATAACTACACTTTATTACATTTTTTTCTTTCCAGTATTCTCAAGTACATTTGATTTTCTTTAAATATTTCTAAAACAAATCTTACAAACAAATAATTTAGTTAATCAATTTTGTTTACAGAAAATATTGTTTATATAGCCTCAACCAGCCCTTCCTCCCTCCCAGTATGCCATCACCTTGTCGATGTGTGTGTGTGGGGGGGGGGGGGGGGGGGGGGGGGGAGATCTTGAGTGACTCAGCGACCCAGTGAGCCATGTTGGCGTGAACGTATGTTCCCGACAGGGACATCCATGCCGGACAGGTCACTGGAGAGGGGCCAGTCTAAGTATGGTAGCAGCCGGGTGGTGTTTCAAGAGTCTATGAAACCAGAACACCTGGGAGAGGAAACTCGAGCGGATGAAGCTCGCAACCCAGGAGGGCAGGGCAATCAAGGACTATCATCTAGAGAGCCCAAACAAGGAAAATTCCAAAGGAAAAGCCATCCCTAGACCTTAATATCTGACCAAAAATGGCCCCAGTCATGGGAAAAATGACCCAAAATCCAATGTGTATCCGTGTATCAACGATCTAAAAGACTGCCTGGCTGCTGAGAAAACAGTTATGAATGTGGGAGTTTGGTGGGCGAGAGGGGCGGCGCCAGGCTCATGGACTCTAAATAATACATCCCCTGGCAAATGGGCAACTGTCAGGGTGACCGTATAACTACCTCCTCAAACCGGATATAAACATCGTATCAAAAAATAACCTGCTGCATTGCAGGTTTGGCCGCCAGGTCAGTTGGGGACAACCCAAGGCTTCAGCTTCGCAAATGCTTGCTGAAAACGAAAGTGTTGAACCGAAAGATGCGAATAAAACAGCTCGCTACTGCAAACAACGACACTGCTTATCTCATCCAATGATTATCAAGGACTCGGACTATACAGAGAGACACCATAAGGTACCCTTACAGACAAAGAGATGTTTCTCCCACCATACACACACAGATACATCTGCTAGTCAAACCCCGCAGGTGCTGCAATGGAACGCTGAAGGCATTTACAAAAAAAAAGGAAGCGTTGTCCAGAACACTATTTGAGGAAGAAATACACACTGCCCCTATCCAGGAAACACACCTTAATCCAAACTACAGATTTTGCATAAGAGGATATTTTTTTTTTTTTTTTTTTTTTTTTTTTTTTTTGCGTTCGCCTTATTTTTTCTAATCCCCAAGGCGGTGTGCGTTGCACTGTGTTTTTATTTTGCGCCTGTCGGCCCAGTGCATCCGACTTCAGCACGCATTTTATGTAAGGGTCTGCTTCCTCCTGCATTTTCTAAGGGTTTGCTTCCCCGGGGTAACGGCCGGTTCTGTGATGGGGATCGAACCCAGCACCTTCGGGTCGTGAGCCGTGCCACTTAACCACTAGGCCACGCCGTCCCCTCGCATAAGAGGATATGAAACCCATAGACTGGATAGAGATGGGCATAAGGTGGGGGGTGGGGTGCTTATCCTCTCCAAAATATCAATCTCGTCAAAGAAAATCTCGGGAGAAACAAACGGAGAAGCCGAAACAATAGGGGTGGACATAACCTTACCGATTCAGACAGTTAGAATTTATAGTACATACTACCCGCCAACAAATATATGGCCCTAGAAGCCATGAATATTATGGACCAGGCAACCATAGTGGTAGGAGACTTTAACAGCCAGTCTGAGAGGTTTGGTTACGCACAGATAAAACGCAAGGGGAGATGAACTAGAGGATTGGGAGATTGATAACAACCTCAATCTGAGCAACCTCCCAAATTACCCTCCCACATTCTATTCAAGGCGATGGACTTCAACATCATCCCCTGACCTTGCATTCACCACCGGCGACCTAAGTCAAATATCCAAAAGAACAGTAATCACACCTATTGCAGAAAGCGACCGCAGACCCATCAAACTTACAATAAACATGGGAAACAATCTATCAGACCACAGACCCATCAAACTTACAATAAACCTGGGAAACATTCCATCAGACCATAAGCCATTGCCCAGGTGGAACTATAAGAGAGCAGACTGGCAGAAGTTTGTCACAAGTATAAATCTTTACTGCCAGTCCACCAACACTCACCACAAGAAAGTAGGCTAGATGCTGGAAAAATTCAACCAGTGTCTTCTAAAGGTATCAATGGAGAACATCCCAAGAGGCGCCAGAAGAAATTACAAACTGCATTGGTCACCTGAAGTGTAACAGATGGAACTTCAACTAAAAGAGAAAGAGTGGAAATTGGCTAAAATCAAGAAAACAAACATCGCACTCAAGGCAGCTGCTGCAAGATATAGGAAACCAGTCAACCAAGCATGCAGGCAAAGCTGGCACAGGCATACAGAAACCCTCAACTTTGATAGAGAGAGTAAGAAGCTCTGGAAGGTAGCAAAGGCCTTGAGTGACGAAAACAGCTACAAGCCAACAATTGCGATTTAAAATGAAGGAAAGGTTCTGGGAAAAAAGCAGCGGATGTTCTAATCCAACATTATGCAGAAACAATTAGAAACAAAATCCCAACAGACTTGAAAAGGTAAATTAAGAAAAATATAAACCACATGGAGCACTCAATGCGAGTGCCTGAGGAACATATGATAGTAAATATCATCAAGACAGAACTGGAGTAAGCCATTAGTAAACTCAAAAAGAGAAAAGCCTCAGGAAAGGATGGCATCACTAATGAAATGCTATCTAACATGGGAGAAGTAGCAAAGAACAAACTGCTACGCATCCTTAACACAAGCTGGAAACAAGGAACTGTCCCCACAGTGTGGAAAGAGGCAAGGACTATCCCCATCCTTAAACATGGGGAAGACAACGTGAAGCCAGGCAGTTACAGACCTATTAGTCTACTCAGCTGTGTGGGGAAACTAATGGAACGAATATGTAAGACTAGAATAACCTGGCATATGAAATCAAAAAATTGACTTATCCTCCAGTAAGCAGGTTTTCGTAGAAACAGATCGACCGAAGATCACGTGACATTATATCTCGCAGGTAAAAGAAGGTGCATTTCAAGAAAAAAAGAACACACTGTCAGTCTGAATAGACATAAAAAAAAGCCTTTGATAAAATATGGAAGAGATGGTTAAAACTCAAACTACTGCAAATGGGTGTAACCAATAACATATACAAATGGATCGGTGACTACCTAGAAACATGACAGCAAGGATGCAACTCCAAGGACACCTTATCAAAAAGATAAAAATGGAACAAGGAGTCCCACAAGGTGGAATACTCTCACCCATGCTGTCCCTCATATATAGCAATGATATAATCTCAGAAATCCCTAAAAGAGTACACAGTGCACTATATGCAGAGGACCTGGCACTATGGACATCCGAAGAGTCTACACCTGTAGCTAGAAACCAAATGCAGCAGGCCCTAAATAAAATAGAGACATCTTCTCTCTATCTCCCAAGCCCAAGAAGTGATCCTGAAAGTACATGGCCAGACTATCCCCCTTGGCACAAGTCCAACTTATCTGGGAATAACAATGCACTTAAGGCTGACATGGAAAAAATCAGATAAATAAAGTCACAAACAAAGCTAAGAGAAATGATGAGAAAAATAGCAGGCTCAACATGGGGAACTGACACGGGTACCTTAAAGAAACTATACACAGGTTATGTGAGACCAGTGCTAGAATACGGGATAGGAGCATGGTCAACAGCAACAAAGAATAACTTTCAAAAAGTAAATACAACCCAAAATCAGGGTATACGTATCATCACTGGAGCTATGAGAACACCACCAATAAATGCAATGGAGAACATCACAAGAATCGAAAGTATGGAGACACGCAGAGACCAAAAAACACTCTGGCACGGGGAGAAGTTCAAACGAATGCCTATTCATCCTATACATGACAGGATAAATTGCATGGGAAGAAGGAGATTAAAGAGAAAACACTTCATATCAAAAACAAAAGAACTTGCAAGAGCAGACCAAATCATAATCCAGGCAGTGGTTAGAGATTATAACAAACATCCCAAATTCCACCATGGAAAAAAAGGCAAGTCCCCTGAGATTGTAGAAACCATAGAGGCAATAGGGAAAAAGGGAATTCAGACAGATTTAGAAAGAAAATTTGTCACAGAAGAATATCTTGGGAGAGTATACTCACCAGAAACATGGATACACGTATATACAGATGGCTCAACTAAAAAAGCCACATCCAATGTAGGTGGAGGGCTCTATTACAGACTAAGGAATGGAGAAGATAAACCTCGAGTATTAACAACGGGAACATACTCTAATAACTTCCATGCAGAAGCAGAGGCACTGAAGACCACAGTTGAGCTTGTAATCCAAGATAAAGATATCCACCAAGAAAACGATACAGTAACATAGTCTCTTAATACAGGTTTTTTTAGATACAGAAACAGCGATCCTGGGATGCCATCAAACAAAAAAGAAGGCATAGGTGACCAAAAACATTATATACCTTTGTGATAGAAGAAGGTCACTGAAAAACCAAAATCACTCCCCTCATGAGGTCGGCAGATATAAAGAGGTAAAAAAATGATACAACAAAAGATGAGAAAGGCGAAAGAAGCGTGGATATGTGAGCAATGTACAAACATCGAAGAGAGATTAAAACAGAAATGACGCTAAAGGAGCATACAAGGTTGTCAAAGAACTGGTAACACCAAGACAAGGCAGGAACTTTATGATCCAGGATAAAAGCGGCAAGTGCCTTATTGAGGACAATGACGTACTGGCACGATGGACAGAGTACTGTTCCGAGCTATATAACTATGAAGAGCGAAACGAACCTGAGAAAACATTCCCCCCCCCCCCCCCCCCCCAACACCAACAAATATAGAGGATAACCAACTGATAACGAAGTAAAAGGTAACTACATCGGTAAAGACATTGCGAAGAGGAAAGGCGGCCGGCGTGGACAATATACCGCAGAACTCTTACAAGCAGGTGGAGAGGTAGTGGTGGAAGGCCTGACACACACATCTGCAACAAAATATGGGCGACAGGAAACTGGCAGAACTTATGGACAAAATCAATGGTTATACCGTTACATAAGTTTGGAAACCTAAAGCTGTGCCAAAATTACAGAAAAATAAGCCTCATCAGCCATCCTAGCAAGGTCATGCTTAGATTAATCCTCGACCAATTGAAACCCCAAGCAGAGAACATTATTGCCGAGCAGCAAGCAGGGTTCAGACTGGGAAGAAGCACTACAGAACAGATATTTAATTTAAGGCTGCTAAGCGAGAAATATCTAGAACAAAAACTGTATCATGTGTTTGTTGATTTTAAGAAAGCGTTTGATAGGTAGGGCATAAAGCGCTATGGGTAACCATGAGGATGTATAAAATCAATGGAAATATTATAACGGTCCTTGAACACATGTACGACAAGGCGTCCAGCGCAGTTCTTGTGAATGGGAGGCGAGGGAACTGGTTTTGCACATCAGTTGGTGTGAGACAGGGGTGTACACTCTCTCCAACTCTTTTCAATATATTCCTTGAGGAAATTATGAGTGAGGCACTTGGAGGTCACGTTGGTACTATCAAAATAGGTGACACAATGATTACGAACCTTCGTTTTGCAGATGATATCGACTGGTTGGCGGGTTCAGAAGCAGAACTCCAGGAATGGGTCGGAAGGCTCGATGAAACAGCTCTTGACTATGGTATGTAGATAAACGTTGGAAAGACAACAATTAATGACCAACAACGCCGAGAGCTTCAACAGCAGGATACAAGCTAATGGTCAGGAACTCGAAGTGGTTGACCGTTTTAAATATCTGGCATGGATTGTCAGTGATGAAGGATCAAAATGTGAGGAGTTGGCCAGAATAGCACAGACAATAGCGGCGCTTGCACGGCTTAACAAAATCTGGGAAGAAAAACGGTTATATGCACGGAAATCAGATTAATGCGTACACCGGTCCTGTCAATATTCCTCTGTGCTTGTGAGACATGGACAGTTACAGCTGACCTTCAACGAAGAATATAGCCTTTAGAGATGAGATGTTTCCGAAGACTTTTAAACATAACGTACTAAGATCGAGTTACAAATGACAAAATACGAGATAGAATTACAACAGCAATAGGGCCTTTTGAAGACCTCTTTGCAACTGTCAAAAGAAGAAAACTCGCTTGGTACGGTCACATATCGAGATCAAATGGTCTTGCAAATACAATCCTCCACGGAAAGGTGCAATGCAGACGACGAAGAGGCCGGCCCAAAAAGAGATGGGAGGACAACATAAAAGAAAGGACCAATCTCCGACCAGAAGAGGCACAGGCAGCGGCATCTGACAGAGAAAGGTGGCGTGGGGTTGTGAGGATGTCTTCATGTGTGCCGCAACGACTTCACCGGTTACGGGATGACCTGACCTGACCAAGAAAACATAGTATTTCTGACTGATGCAGCGTCAGTATTAGTAGCGCTAAAACAACACAACGATAAAGATCTCGAGTAATGTATGTTCTCCCTTACACAGCTCTTAGCAGAACATCGAAGATTGGCCATACAGTGGATCATCTCCCATTGCAGTATTGAAGGCAATGAAACTGCAGACAAACTAACAAAGTGTGGAGGAGCATCCCCACAAACAGAGCAGAGTATCACATATGACGAGGCCAAGACAATAATTAAAACCAACTTCGGGGTAAAATGGGCTGATCAACACCCCGACTTCCGAAAAGAAGACAGCTACTTTAACTTAACTATAGAAAAGCAAGTCATCATCTTCAGACTTAGAACTGTGCATAACAGACGCAATAGTCATCTTTACAACCAAATGAGGATTGGGACAGATGACAAGTGTCCATGTGGGGAGCATATCATGACAGTGGAACACATCCTGCAAATCTGCATGTTCACACAGGAAAAGAGAGAACATTAGCAGTCAACTTTGGGTCGCTGGCCGTTGCAGCTCTTGCGCTGTTTTGTGTCTTAATCCCGTATGAATTTATAAAGAAGGAAACCGCAAAGGATAACAAAAACAGTTTTGTTGGATCAAGAAGAACATGTCCCATATTAAAGAATGGTCTTTGTATGACTTGCATTTGTATTTGTATGGCTTGTCTTTGTTTTTTCTTTATGACTATAGTGTAAAAACAGCAGTTTTGGGTTTATTAATACACTATAAATCATGGTTCTCAAACCGAAACCCACTCTGGAGGTCGCAGGGTGCCAAGCTGTTAGACCACAGACTGCGTGAAGACAAACACTTTTGATAATCTAGGGATTATATGAAAACAATTTCAGTCACCCAAATGCCTACCACCGTTAAGTCATGCCTGCAAACAGACAGTTTAATATAAACATATGTTTACTGTGTCTATCTATCAAGATCCTACTGGATGAAAAGCACCGTTTGTTCAGACTGTTCCAAAGCGATCCCTCCCCATTATCTAGAAGGACTACAATCCACATCATTCTTACGATTGTGCAATGCATGCTCTGGCCCATGCACGATTTCCGGCTTTACGACAAGGCTGTGGAGATTTAATAATCTACTTATGTCGCTGACCGCTACAGTTCATGCGCTGGTCAGCTCTGGTTGCCTGATCCTGACACTAGTAGTCAGCAATGGGTCGCTGACCGCTACGGTTCATGCGCTGGTCAGCTCTGGTTCCCTGATCCTGACACTAGTAGTCAGCTATGGGTCGCTGACCACTACAGTTCATGCGCTGGTCAGCTCTGGTTCCCTGATCCTGACACTAGTAGTCAGCTATGGGTCGCTGACCGCTACAGTTCATGCGCTGGTCAGCTCTGGTTCCCTGATCCTGACACTAGTAGTCAGCTATGGGTCGCTGACCACTACAGTTCATGCGCTGGTCAGCTCTGGTTCCCTGATCCTGACACAAGTAGTCAGCTATGGGTCGCTGACCGCTACAGTTCATGCGCTGGTCAGCTCTGATTCCCTGATCCTGACACTAGTAGTCAGCTATGGGTCGCTGACCGCTACCGTTCATGCGCTGGTCAGCATCTTAATCCCAGCATTTAAAAGGAATGAACACATATTGAGCCGGCCTTGGGCAATACACTGTACAGACTGATATGGACGACACACATCATGTCAATCCGTAGCTTGATTTTCAGTGAAAGTCTTTGCTGGTTCCAGACTTGAAGCGGGGCATTCATAGAGGTGGCAGTCAGACCGACTCTTCGAATGATGTCTGTGTGGGTTCATCGCATTTTAGTTTTGTTTGTTGTCAGGGCAAATCAAATCTTCTGTAAAGTAACATGGTTGCCCCCAACAGTAATTCATATCATTGTAAAGTTGACATGGTTGCCACCAACAGTAATTCATATCATTGTAAAGTTGACATGGTTGCCACCAACAGTAATTCATATCATTGTAAAGTTGACATGGTTGCCACCAGCAGTAATTCATATCATTGTAAAGTTGAAATGGTTGCCACCAACAGTAATTCATATCATTGTAAAGTTGAAATGGTTGCCATCAACAATAATTCATATCATTGTAAAGTTGACATAGTTGCCATCAACAGTAATTCATATCATTGTAAAGTTGTACCCAAGGTTTTGTATCATGGTTTTTGTACATGAGTTTGTTGGTGTAGTTGAATGTCCACAATGAGTAGGATTACTCTTTTGTGCGCTCTTAAAAGGACGTTAGGTGGCGGGTTGTCGTAGCTTTGCTCACATGCTTAGCGTGCTGATAAAGGTGGGCCGGGGTCCTCCAGTCGGTTGTGCTATGCATCGCTTCATCTGCGTGTCGCTGACTACTACGGGGATCACGCCGATCCCTCACCTCGTTAGACTCTCATGAAAACAGCCCGTTTCCAGGGAGGACTACGTAGAGGCCGAGGTGAGGGTCTTGGCCAGTATGTTTTGCCTGACCCTAACATGTCTGATCAGTATATTTTGCCTGACCCTAACATGTCTGATCAGTATATTTTGCCTGACCCTAACATGTCTGATCAGTATGTTTTGCCTGACCCTAACATGTCTGATCAGTATGTTTTGCCTGACCCTAACATGTCTCATCAGTAAGTTTTGCCTGACCAGATGTTAGTCTTCCTACACGCCCATGATATTTAGAGCCCTTATCTATATACAGGGTCTTCTAGTGGATCCAGTGGGTTTATCAAGACCTGATGATGGAGCATGGTGTGACTACATCATCTGCGCAGACGAGATCGGACACAAGCAGCTGATCGGTGGTGACCCCTGGGTTGTTGTTGTTCGTCCATCACGGGTAATGAGGACCTTTTCTTTTTTAATTTTAATCAGTCCTTCCAGGCGAGTATTCTGTAAGTCGGGGCTATAGATGGGTGCGCAGATTTCGAGTTCGATTTGGGATCTACATACTGGCAGGCAGTGAGGGTATGGAAAGTTCGTTTCGCGAGGCAATGATATTTCACTGGCTTTTCTGGCCTGTCCCCGTTGTTCTGCTGCAGTCTTTTTAGAAGCCTCGCATGATACATTTCCTCTATGGAGAGTTATGCGTCAGATGGTACGGTCTTTTGCAGCATCTTCCCGTGTTTTTTAGGTTTATGCTTAAGGCTTTTAAATACGTCTT
This sequence comes from Ariolimax columbianus, assembly GCA_036924085.1. Lineage (NCBI taxonomy): Eukaryota > Metazoa > Mollusca > Gastropoda > Stylommatophora > Arionidae > Ariolimax > Ariolimax columbianus. The sequence goes on from JAVGWX010000019.1 coordinate 19,271,890, forward strand.
TAGTGTGTATTTAAAGCGCTTTTTTGGAGCCTCTGTGGGAGCGCTAGCCCTTCTGCATCTCGCCATAGAAGATTATGTTTTGCAACTGAAAGTCTGGTACGCGAACCACATGACCCGCCCAACGAATCTATGATCTCTCAAGAATAGCAGTGTCCGAGATCCTGTCTAGCCATATGACATTCATCCCCTTCAAATATCCAGGATATTCCATTTGTTCTTCCCTCTATTGTTCGCCGCATCACCAAGTGCAAGACAACCAGACCGACTGTTGGAGAGTGAAGATATCGCTGCCTGACCCAAATTTAAACTGTAAATCGCATTTCATATTTTGATCGCGTTACAAACGAGAGTGTTCTTGTAATTGTTAGGAAGGAGTTAGGTCAATATAAAAACTTATTGATTATAGCAAAAACACGAAAATTGACATGGTATGGACATATATCATGATTGGTGGGGCTGACCAAGATCGTCCTGCAAGGCACTGAGCCTGGGGAGCGTGAGAGAAGTAGACCAAAAAAGAGATGGGAGGACAATATATAAAGAGTGGACGGGAAAGTCTATAACTAAAACAATACCCTGGCGAAAACTCCAGACATATCGCGGGAACTGGTTCGACAAACTGCAATAACGGTGCCTCAACGACCTTCTAGGTTACGGGACTGATGATGATGATGATGATATGGGTTTGGCAACTTGTTACTGTAGATTATTGTAACTGTGGCGTATTCTTGGAAATCTTTTATAATTCTGGAATGTTTTTCGGGTATTCTATAACGCTTCAATAGTTCATAACGACTGACCAGCTATACTATCAAATGTATGATAAAGATCTTTACATTTCGTATATAGAGGATTTTGTTACTTTCTAGATTACTCTATGATAATTATTACGGCTGCTATTTGATTTGTGCTAGATCTTCCTGCTCGGAAGTTCTTCTCTCAGTTTTTCATCTATAGTACCTTTTATATCTTCTTCTTCTTCTTCTTCTTCTTCTTCTTCTTCTTCTTCTTCTTCTTCTTCTTCTTCTTCTTTTTCTTCTTCTTCTTCTTCTTCTTTTACTTCTTCTTCTTCTAATTCTTTGTTTATCCCCAGTTCAAGGTTCTTCCTCTTCTGCTTCTTCTTTCTTTTACTTCTTCTTCTTCTACTTCTTTGTTTATCCCCAGTTCAAGGCCCAGGTTTCTATTATAATGACACAATTTATTTGTAGGAAGATTTTCTTTTATCTTCCTACAGTTTTTGTCTCATATCTGTCTCGTGAATCCAGTATTGTTTTCTCTCATCCTGTGTGAGCATGCAGCTTTGTACGATGTGTTCCACAGTCAGGGTATGCTCGCCACACGGACACCTGCTATCTGTCTCAATCCTCATCTTGTTGTAAAGCGACCCTTGATTCTGTAATGCCTAGTTCTCAGTATGAATATGACGACTTGCTTCTCTCAATTTAATCATGGTAGATGTCGTCTTTTCGAAAGTCGGGACGTTTATCCACACATTTCCTTTGGTTGGCTTTAATTGTCGTTTTGACCTCTTTCTACGTCATGCCATGTCTGTTTGTTTGAGTATCCCCCGCAACAGAGTGCTATATTGTCTGCAAGCTTCATTGCCTTCGAAAATGCAATAGAACGGACTCACTGAATGACCAACCTTGGGTGTTCTGCTTAGAATATTGTCGGGAAATACATACATTACTCAAGATCTTCATCTTTATATTGTTTTAGCGCTGCTAATACTGACGAGGCATCAGTCATTAATCCTTTTTTACTTAGTGAATATCTTCTTGGATTACAATCTCGGCCTTCAGTACTTCTGCTTCTGCACGGAAGTTACTGCAGTACGTTCCCATTGTTAGTACTACAGTTTGCCTTCTCAATTCCTTAGTTTGTCATAGACCTCTCTATCTCCATTAGATGTGGCTTTGTTAGCTTTGCCATCTGTATATACGTGTATCCATTTTTCTGGCGGGTATACTATTCCTAAGTTATTCGTCCTTGATGAATTCCCTTTCTAAATCTGTCTGATTTACCTTCTTCTATATCCCATCTATGGTTTCTACTATCTCCGAGGATTTAGTTATTTGTCCTGGTGGAATTTAGGACGTTTGTTTTTATCTTTAGCGAATGCCTTTCTAATGATTAGGCATGTTCTTGCAAGATCTTTTATTTTCGTTATGAAGTGGTTTCTCTTTAATCTCCCTCTTCTCATGCAATTTATCATGTCATATACTGGATGATCTGACATTAATTTGAACTTGTTCCCCTTCTGGAGTGTTTTTTAGTCTCTGCGCGTCTTCACACTTTCGATTCCTGTGATGTTCTCCATTGCATTTATTGGTGTTGTTCTCATAGCTCCAATGATGATACGTATACCTTGTTTTTGGGTTGTATTATTTTTTGTGAAGTAATTTTGTTGTTGCTATGGACAATGCTGCTTTGGATGGTATCCTAGATTCTAGTACTGGTCTCGCATAACCTGTGTACAATTTCTTTAGGGTGTTTGTATCAGTTCCCAATCTTAACCCCACTCTCTCTCGTTACGGTCATTCTATTCTTAACTTTGCCGAATGCGTTTTGGACTTTTATTTTCCATGTCAGCCTTTGGTCCATTGTTATTCCTAGATACGTTGGACAAGATGCTGCAGATCTGCAAAGAAGACTAACGATACAGCACTTGAAGAAGTCCAAACACAGACAACTCATTGCAAAGATCAGAACAAGACAGTCATCCATTTTCTGGCGTATTATGAGAAGAAGCGGTTTGCGGCATCTTATGATAACGGGGAATATATCAGGAAAAAGAGACAGAGGAAGGCAGAGAGAGAGAGAGAGAGAGAGAGAGAGAGAGAGAGAGAGAGAGAGAGAGAGAGAGAAGATGTTGGACAACCTAAGAGAATGGCACGGATGGCAATCGACAACAGAGGCGGATAGAAGCGGATGTATGTCGTTGGTCGTCAACGTCTTCCAACAGGGCACATGATGATGATGATGTCAAGGGAAAGAGTCCGACCATTCACTTTTACAATTACTTCTAGCGGTTTGGGAGAATAGGAAAGGATTGTTGGATTGGATTTGGTTTTGTTGATGGCGATCTAACATTTGTTGTGCAAGTCCTTATTCTATTTTGATCCTCTTGCATATAGTTTCTAACTACAGGTGAAGACTCTTTAGAGTGTCTTTTATGGATTTATGTGAATATATCATTGATATACATGAGAAACAGTATGGAGGAGAGTATTCCTCTTTGTGGAACCCATCGTTACATTTTAATCTTTTCACCGAGATGTCCTTAGAGTTGTACTCTTTCTGTCCTGTTATATAAGTAATCACAGATCCATTTGTACCCATTTACAGTAGTTTGGGTTTTAACCCGCTCCTCCATATTGTATCAAAGTCTTTTTCCAGAACTATCCAGACTGATAGTATTTTCTTTTGTCTTGATACGCATCTTCTATCTCCTGCGAGATATATGTCACCTGATCTTCGGTTGATCTGTTTCTACGAAAGCCTGCTCGCTGGTGGATAACAACATTTTTGAATTCCATATCTTGCCGAGTGGTCTGCCGGGGTCTTTATGTATGACACGCACAAGAATAACACCTGCCTCACAGAAAGCATGTCGTAAGAGGCGACTGACTGTGTGACATGGGATATCACCGGCCATGGCTAGACGGTTTGTTTAGAGCAGGATAGATGGCGCTTAACAGACTGCGGGTCTACTTTGCTCTAGTGTTTGAGTCAATTAAGATTAAATCGCACATAGGCTAATCACCCTCCATACGCGCTTGTCCCAAACGCAGCGAAGTATTAAGCTGCTCGAGCCTAGCCCGCTAAGCAGGAAACCATTCTCCCGGCTATATCCAGCTCATACCAGAGCTAGAATCCTGCACAGGTGCATCTGCCCCAGTAGACGTACAGGTCGACTAAGAACTAAGACCATATGCCAGGTTATTCTAGTGTTAATGATTCATTCTATTAGTTTCTCCAGAAAGCTAAGTAGACTAACTGGCCTGATGCTGCCTGATTTCATGTTGTCCTTCCCATGTTTAAGGATGGGAATAGTTCTTCTTCCTTCCCCACTGAGGAGACAGTTCCTTGCTTCCAGCTTGCGTTAAAGATGTGCAGTAGTTTGTTTATTTCTGTTCCTCCCATGTTAGAGAGCATTTCATTAGTGATGATATCCTTGCCTGGGGCTTTTCTCTTCTTGAGTTTACTAATGGCTGTCTCCAGTTCTGTCTTCGTGATATTTCCTCTATGTACTCCCATTGAACGCTCCACGTGGTTTACTTCTTTCTCAATTTACCTTTTTGTGTCTGTGAGGATTCTATTTTTACATGTGTGAACATCATTTTGGACAAGAACATCTGCTGCTTTTTTCCGGCTTTCTTTCATTTTCAATGGCAATTGTTGAGTTGCAGCTGTTTTTAGTGCTACCGTCTTTTGCTAGCTACTACAGCTTCCTGCTCTCTCTATCAAAGTTGAGAGTTTCTGTATGGTCGTGCAAACTTTTATATCGATTTAAAATCAATTTGCATTGTTAATCGATGTCTTTAAGTTTGAACAATAGCATAATTTTTAAATATGGAATATTACCCCTAAACATATGAGTAGTTTTATGTTTTGTGTTCCCAGTGAATACACTGAAACGACACATAGCCACATACATCAAAGCCCGGACCCCAGAGCGAATTCCACGAAATATCATAAATTGTATGTTTCTGCCACCAATATCAGATCAGCGGATTGCGTAATCCAGGAATATGTCATAAGTTAAAATTATTTTGAATTACAATATACTGAAAATTCATTTTCGATGGGTGTCCTTTTACCCTTCTAAAAAAGCCGTTTTTAAATGTGTCGCGGTGGCGTGTCACTTTGCATCTATAAAATGAGGTCACGACTCGAACAAGTTTGAGAACCTGTAATCCAGACAATGACTCGTGGTCTGATGGAATGTTTCACAGGCTTATGGTAAGTTCGATGGGTCTGTGGTCTGATGGAATGTTTCACAGGCTTATGGTAAGTTCGATGGGTCTGTGGTCTGATGGAATGTTTCCCAGGCTTATGGTAAGTTCGATGGGTCTGTGGTCTGATGGAATGTTTCCCAGGCTTATGGTAAGTTCGATGGGTCTGTGGTCTGATGGAATGTTTCACAGGCTTATGGTAAGTTCGATGGGTCTGTGGTCTGATGGAATGTTTCACAGGCTTATGGTAAGTTCGATGGGTCTGTGGTCTGATGGAATATTTCCCAGGCTTATGGTAAGTTCGATGGGTCTGTGGTCTGATGGAATGTTTCCCAGGCTTATGGTAAGTTCGATGGGTCTGTGGTCTGATGGAATGTTTCACAGGCTTATGGTAAGTTCGATGGGTCTGTGGTCTGATGGAATGTTTCCCAGGCTTATGGTAAGTTCGATGAGTCTGTGGTCTGATGGAATGTTTCACAGGCTTATGGTAAGTTCGATGGGTCTGTGGTCTGATGGAATGTTTCACAGGCTTATGGTAAGTTCGATGGGTCTGTGGTCTGATGGAATGTTTCACAGGCTTATGGTAAGTTCGATGGGTCTGTGGTCTGATGGAATGTTTCCCAGGCTTATGGTAAGTTCGATGGGTCTGTGGTCTGATGGAATGTTTCACAGGCTTATGGTAAGTTCGATGGGTCTGTGGTCTGATGGAATGTTTCCCAGGCTTATGGTAAGTTCGATGGGTCTGTGGTCTGATGGAATGTTTCACAGGCTTATGGTAAGTTCGATGGGTCTGTGGTCTGATGGAATGTTTCACAGGCTTATGGTAAGTTCGATGGGTCTGTGGTCTGATGGAATGTTTCACAGGCTTATGGTAAGTTCGATGGGTCTGTGGTCTGATGGAATGTTTCACAGGCTTATGGTAAGTTCGATGGGTCTGTGGTCTGAGGGAATGTTTCCCAGGCTTATGGTAAGTTCGATGGGTCTGTGGTCTGATGGAATGTTTCACAGGCATATGGTAAGTTCGATGGGTCTGTGGTCTGATGGAATGTTTCACAGGCTTATGGTAAGTTCGATGGGTCTGTGGTCTGATGGAATGTTTCACAGGCTTATGGTAAGTTCGATGGGTCTGTGGTCTGATGGAATGTTTCACAGGCTTATGGTAAGTTCGATGGGTCTGTGGTCTGATGGAATGTTTCACAGGCTTATGGTAAGTTCGATGGGTCTGTGGTCTGATGGAATGTTTCACAGGCTTATGGTAAGTTCGATGGGTCTGTGGTCTGATGGAATGTTTCACAGGCTTATGGTAAGTTCGATGGGTCTGTGGTCTGATGGAATGTTTCCCAGGCTTATGGTAAGTTCGATGGGTCTGTGGTCTGATGGAATGTTTCACAGGCTTATGGTAAGTTCGATGGGTCTGTGGTCTGATGGAATGTTTCCCAGGCTTATGGTAAGTTCGATGGGTCTGTGGTCTGATGGAATGTTTCACAGGCTTATGGTAAGTTCGATGGGTCTGTGGTCTGATGGAATGTTTCCCAGGCTTATGGTAAGTTCGATGGGTCTGTGGTCTGATGGAATGTTTCACAGGCTTATGGTAAGTTCGATGGGTCTGTGGTCTGATGGAATGTTTCCCAGGCTTATGGTAAGTTCGATGGGTCTGTGGTCTGATGGAATGTTTCACAGGCTTATGGTAAGTTCGATGGGTCTGTGGTCTGATGGAATGTTTCACAGGCTTATGGTAAGTTCGATGGGTCTGTGGTCTGATGGAATGTTTCACAGGCTTATGGTAAGTTCGATGGGTCTGTGGTCTGATGGAATGTTTCCCAGGCTTATGGTAAGTTCGATGGGTCTGTGGTCTGATGGAATGTTTCACAGGCTTATGGTAAGTTCGATGGGTCTGTGGTCTGATGGAATGTTTCACAGGCTTATGGTAAGTTCGATGGGTCTGTGGTCTGATGGAATGTTTCACAGGCTTATGGTAAGTTCGATGGGTCTGTGGTCACTTTCTGCGACAGGTGCGAATACTAGTCTTTTGATTTTTTTGCCCACATGGGCAGGTACGCCCAGATTGTCGGACACGGCCAAGATTGACAGTCCAAAGCTGTGCATGAGTTGGGGTGAGAAGGCGGGTTCTGTTATGTCAATGCATATGTTAGGACATAAGTGCGGAATATGAATTTTTTATTATAGCTGTTTTATTACAAAACAGAATATTCCAGATCTATGTGGAACAATAAATTTTTAAAAATTAATGTAAATTAATACAATTAATATAAAGTTCCACAGAAGAACCTGTCCACGAGGATAAAGTGTTAGAGATTTAACTGTACTGAGCCGCAGATTGTTTGTGATGAGATGGTCAGTTCCCTTCCTCGCTGACTTTCAGGTTCACATTTACAATTGAAAACCGTATACGGCTGGGTCGACTGAAGCGAGCAAGTAGCAGGTATTGAACCCTGTACCTTTACCTTGAAAAGATAATGTTCTACAGCTACACCAATCAGACACACAATTAAGAAAACGAAGAATAATTTATCCGAATATACAAGTGACAAAAGAACGCGTAAATAGGGACATTTAAAAATAAGAAAAGAAGAGACAATTCTAGGCAAGCGTAATCAGTGATCAGTGTCAGTAACCGATAACCGACAACACAACCTGATGAAATAGGATGAACAGGAGCCGTTGTTCCAAGTTGGCAGCAGCCAGTCTTGAGTGCTCCTAGCGTTCGCTTACATGATTGTACAGTCTGACATGGTAATTATAGGATCAAATGTCACTTCTAGGTATTTCAACCTGTCACATATGTCAATGGTGCATCCTTCAAATGTGATACTCGGGAGTTCTGTCTTTACTATACAATTATTCAAAGAGCACCACATGTATGCAGGCCTTGTTCGGATTGATCTTGGAGCTTGAGTCGCCACACCACTGTGAGATTGCTTGCAAGCTTTCTTGGATGTCTTTGACCAGCTCTTGCCTGTGTGACCCAGTCCTGTGCTTTAGGATGTCATCGGCAAGTGTTAACGTTCGCCCTGTTCCTATGTATTGAATGTCGGCCACTTTTAATGGGCGGATGATCTTCTTCTTCTTCTTCTTCTTCTTCTTCTTCTTCTTCTTCTTCTTCTTCTTCTTCTTCTTCTTCTTCTTCTTCTTCGTACGCTGTCAGACGTCAACCTATATTTTTTCGAAAAAAGAGCTTGTCTAGTGTTGCCACTGGTGATGGCCACATGTTCTGTCTCTGGTCCTTGTATTTCGGGCAGTTCTGCAGCAGATGTTCAGCGGTCATTTTATCCGGTACCACAACTGCATTCGTCAGTGCCACCTATCTTCAGTTTGTTGAATAGGCGGTACCTCAGTCTGTTGTGGCATGTGCGGAGTCTGAAGACCACGACCTGCTCTCTTCTGTTCAATTGGTAATAGGCATCGTTTTTTTGTAGCCAGTATGTTCTGTTTCCCATTTGGCCATGTATATGGCTCTAATAAGCCTTTTAGACTCTTCGTAGGTCACACTAGAATCTGGTTGTGGTAGTCTTGCACCTTCTTTTGCCAGTATGTCTGCCTCCTCGTTGCCTTGGATGTTACAATGGGATGGAACCCACTGTACCACTACTCTTTTTGGTGCGGTCTGCTGGCATAGTTGACAGAGTACTGCTCTTAAATCATTAAGTTCAGTATTTTTCTGGCTATTTAGTGCTGTGACTACGGCCAGGGCATCTCTAAACAGGACTATCTGGCTTTCATTTCTTTTGCCTGTCAGCATTGCTTCTGCTGCATCCCTCAGTGCCTCTGCCTCCGCTCTGAAATTGCTTGAGTATTTTCCAGTTGCCACTGACAGTGTTATTTTTCTACCATTTGGTAGGTTCAGGAATACCCCTGCCCCTCCATTCTGTGTTTTTTACAGAACCGTCGGTGTATGCATGAGTCCAGTCCATGCTTGGGTATTTTTTCGTTATGTACCTCAGGGCTATGTCTCTTCTTTTTTTTCAGTCTGACTGTTCTTGTTTCCAGTACCTGGTATATTTTCTACCACCACCGTAAATATATGCTGCTTCCAGGTAAGTTTGCGTACAGTGCGGATGTTCAATAGCACATAGGAGAGCGGAGACCATTGTGGTAGTCCCGGACATATTCGCTTCGGTTCTGATGTTCAAAGTTCTACACGTAGTGCAACTGCTCTTTCCACCAGGGCAGCTGATACCCAACTAATCAGTCACGTGTTTAAACCACACTGCTCTTTCCACCAGGGCCGCTGATACCCAACTAATCAGTCACGTGTTTAAACAAACCACACTGCTCTTTCCACCAGGGCAGCTGATACCCAACTAATCAGTCACGTGTTTAAACAAACCACACTGCTCTTTCCACCAGGGCCGCTGATACCCAACTAATCAGTCACGTGTTTAAACCACACTGCTCTTTCCACCAGGGCCGCTGATACCCAACTAATCAGTCACGTGTTTAAACCACACTGCTCTTTCCACCAGGGCAGCTGATACCCAACTAATCAGTCACGTGTTTAAACCACACTGCTCTTTCCACCAGGGCAGCTGATACCCAACTAATCAGTCACGTGTTTAAACCACACTGCTCTTTCCACCAGGGCAGCTGATACCCAACTAATCAGCCACGTGTTTAAACCACACACCTTTAGACATGTCATTAAAGTCCTAAAATCGACAGGGTTGTTTGCTTCTTCCAGGTCGAGTGCCACAGCCAATGTTTCTTGATTTGACTGAAAACCCTCGTACACATCATAAGCAAAGGTTCCAGCGTTACCCCAGGTCTCCTTCCCTGTTCTGTAGCTGCCCGGCGTATCAGGTAGGATGTGCTCCCGTTCTAGGTAGGACATTATTTACATGGTCACTACCTTCTGGAACAATTTGTCATTTAAATTCTGTATGGTGATTATTCGATAGATGCGTCGAGTCCTTACCAGGTTTAGACAGTGGGCACAGATAGGTGTGAAGACAGTTCTTAGGCACGGATGCAACATGTTGGAAGAAACACTGACGTTCATATAAAATAGGAGAAAATTACATCAAAAGGGATTGGAGAGAACCAGCAAAACATATAGAAACTGCAAGAAAAATCAGAAGAGAAATAATAATAGAGAAGATAAGGCGCATAATGGACATCTGTAAAAACATTGAATAACTACAACACGGTAAGGAGGGATACGCCTTTACGGAGATTAGAACACAGACAAGAGAGTTCTGTTCAGTACCACACGTTATCAATGATAACATATTGACAGAAAACAAAATTGTTTGGAAAAGATGGAGGTAATACTGCGGATTCATGTACGAAGACAACTAAAAGCACCCAGTTACAATAACATCGAACGAAAAGCGAGAACTTGGACACACATTGAACGAAGTATACTCGACGATCACACACCTTACAAAAAGAAAAGTCACCAGGGCACGATGACATCCCAGCGGAACTAATACAGGCAGGACGGGAAGCCAATGCGTGCATTTACCATGTACTGTTCATGAGGATGTTGCACAGCGCAGAATGGGTAAATGCACGGAAGAGATCAATTTAAATTCCTCTCCCAAAGAAAGACAACATGAAGATGTGTACAAATTGCCTCACTATTACGCGAATAAGCCATGCTAGGAAGATCTTCTTGAGAATTATATTGAAGAAGATAGAAAGCAAATTTGAATGTGAATTATGTAAAGTGCAAGTAGGCCTTAGAAAAGATAGAAGACAGATGGGCCAGAGCTCATCTATGAACAATCTAGCGAATATAAGGTAGATCTTTATACATGCTTTATCAATTCCACAAACGCCTTCGATTGCGTAAAACATCAGCAATTGTGGAAAATCATGATATATAGGGAGTTTTCAGTACATCAGATCAATCCGATGGAGTAATTATATTAAGAACATTCTGATGCTGTCTGGGGAAACATCCGATTGTTTGGAGTACAAATTGGAGTAGTTGTTGTTGCTGTTGCTGTCCCATAGCTGCTGAGCAAGCCTGCTCTTGACAGCCCAATGCCATTCTTATGTAGATACAGGTCTCCTTCAGCTGTTTCACTGCTCCGTACAGTGTGTTGGTAATTGTCGGCAGCACTTGTAAGAATCTTTTGCTTATGTCCGCAAAGCTTATTGCACTCAATGTGTAGATGTCGAACTGTTTCATCAGGATGAGAGCAATGTCTGCACAAGAGCATGTGCTGGGGTTTGATGCAGTTCAAGTGACTATTGACTCTGGTATGTCCTGTTCGGAACTGAAAGATGAGACTTTGATCTCTTCTTTGTAGTTTATTTATGCCATCGTAACTTTTTGGCTGTGACATTTCGCTAAATACACTGCGACCTGTTGTTCCCGTCGCCCGCCTGTTCATCCATATTTCCCGAGTATTATTCTTAATAATTCGTTATACTGCAGGGTCTATCTAATTGTTGTTTCGAGGCTCCTGTTTTTATCAATCTGTCTGTCATCTAGTGGCCCACTATGTTCGGTGATCCATTGCAACGTGACATGTATCACATGGGCAGTGATGCTGCTGTTGATCGCCTTCAACACCAAGAATATCTCCTTTTCTTCATATGGGGTGTTCTTCAAAGCCTCCAGGGCCGACTTGGAGTCACTAAAAATCACAAAATCCATCGGCAACAATTCGCCCAAGTCAAACGGTTGGTGCAAAATCTGAACTGCTGTTTTTTTAAAACCTCGGCCTCCGCTTCATTATTTGAACGGTTTTCGCCCCATGAATCACAAAACTCGTATATAAACTCATCCAGGTATTCCATATGGATACCATACCCTGCAAAAAATGTAGACTTGAATGCTGATCCATCCGAATAGACCAGGACTGCCGATTTTGGGTAGCTAGAGACTGTCTCCAAGGCACATGTCTTAGGTGCAGTCTCTTTGGTGGCTGCCTTTTCTGTCAGGTGTTTTTATGACTGGCTAGCAAAGATTTTCCCAAAGTAGGCTAAGGTAGTCCAAAAACCTATTTTCCGTTTCTCTCTCCTTTGGTAGATGGGAAATAAGGATTTCCACTTCTCCTACATCCAGTGGGGACAATTGCTTCAGTCTTCTCTTTTGCTTCCAAGTGTCTATTTGTACCAAATTTGAATAGGCATTCTCTTGTCTCATGTATCTCTCTACCGCTTCAGTCAATTCCCTATTTCTCCTGATAAATAGCGGTTCTATGTTGGCCTCTATCTCGCACGCCGCTGTAGGTGTTGCTCTCACCACCCCTTCTCCCTCCCTCCCCACACATACATACACACATTAGTCCGTGAGCTTGATTCCTCACTCGGTCAATACGTGAGATGTTATTTGTACTTGCAGTTGTCTGTATCGGATGATTGTAGTCCATCACCGGTCGTATATATCCACGGTACAGTTGCCGAAAGTTTTTTTTTATCAATTTGTACTAACAAGTCTCTTGATTAAGTTTAATCACTTGGTTGCTTTACCTCTAACATTGCAAATGTGGCTGCCAAATTTCAACTGTCTGCCCGGTGTTACTTCCAGATAAACTGGGGTATCCTCTTTTACTAGTAATTCCCCATTCATTTTTATGTTGATGGGTCTCTTTGCTTCTTTATGACTGCGAGAGAAGATGGTATATATGGTTTTCTGTGTATTTATCTTTAATTTCCACAGTTCGCAGTATACTGAAATTGTTAGTAGCGCTCTGTTAATCTTGGCTTTTGCCAAAATGGGATATTTCTCAGCGGTTCAAATGACGAGATCATCAGCAAACAATGATTTTGACACGTTTAGATGTTTAGTGAAGTAATTTTATAGATGAGAAAAAGGGTGCAGCTTAGAGGAGAGCTCTATGGCAGTCCTTCTTCTAACGTTCTTTTACTTGATGTTGCTTCTGCAAAGTTGGTATCTTTGGTTCTGTTGGCCAGGAAGGCCCTTATCCATTTGATCATCTTTCTTTCTATTCCCATTTTCCTCATTCTCATCAAAAGACCCTTCCTCCAGACGCTTTCATATGCTCGTTGTAGTTCAATGAACACCGCTAATGTGCTTTGTCCAACTTGAAACCCATTCATCACATGCTTTATAAACTTAAAGAAGGGATCTTCCGTGCGGTGTCCATGCCTGAATCCTTTCTGGTTTCTATCAAAGAGGTTTTTGCTTTCCAGCCACCAATATAGTCTGTTGTTTACCATTCTTTCAGCCACTTTACCTAAACATGAGGTGAGCAACACAGGTCTATAGCTTCCAGGTTGTTTACCATTCTTTCACCCACTTTACCTAAACATGTGGTGAGCGAAACAGATCTATAGCTTCCAGGTTGTTTACCATTCTTTCAGCCACTTTACCTAAACATGAGGTGAGCAACACAGGTCTATAGCTTCCAGGTTGTTTACCATTCTTTCAGCCACTTTACCTAAACATGAGGTGAGCAACACAGGTATATAGCTTCCAGGTTGTTTACCATTCTTTCACCCACTTTACCTAAACATGTGGTGAGCGAAACAGATCTATAGCTTCCAAGTTGTTTACCATTCTTTCAGCCACTTTACCTAAACATGAGGTGAGCAACACAGGTCTATAGCTTCCAGGTTGTTTACCATTCTTTCACCCACTTTACCTAAACATGTGGTGAGCGAAACAGATCTATAGCTTCCAGGTTGTTTATCATTCTTTCAGCCACTTTACCTAAACATGAGATGAGCGAGATAGGCCTATAGCTTCCAGGTTGTTTACCATTCTTTCAGCCACTTTACCTAAACATGAGGTGAGCGAAACATGTTTATAGCTTCCAGGTGTTCATGGTTGTTTCCCTTAATTCGATATGGGTTTGAAAGTTGGTGAAAGCCAAATTCATGGCAACTGTTCCTCGTCCCATGATCTGTTGATAAACTATAAAAGTATCTCTTTCGCCTTTGGTCCTAATTTAGTTATCATTTCATTTTTAACTTTATCTGGTCCTAGTGCTTTATTTTTTGCCAGTTTCCTCATCGTTATGCTCAGTTCTAGTGAAGTGAAATGATTTTTAAAGGCTGCTATATTGGTGGAGTCGACGTTGAAGGAGTCCTTTATAATGCTTTATCTAGCAGTTTCCTTGGTTGTGCTTTATTTACTCCAGCGTAACATTTGTTAAAGATCTCAGCTTTCTTTGTGTTTAATACTATTTTTTCTCCAGGCGTGTTGGGTTTGACTTTCTCTTGTTCCCTTCAAGGTTGCTCAGCAATTTCCATACCTTTTTTCCTTTTCTTTTTAGATCCAGCTTGCTACAATTTTCTCTTCAAGTCTCCCGCTTGCTTTGTTTAGTGATACATCTTTCTTTTTGTTGTCCATCTATTGCACTCTGTTTTATTATGGGTATCCGGAGATCTTTCTACCTTCTTCCTGGCCTCTCTTCTTTCTTTGACGGCTGCCTCCAGCTCTGGGTTCTAATACGGTTTATATTTCCTGCACGTGCCTTGTGGTATGCATTTCCTTGCAGCTGTTGAGATGGTGGCACATATATAATTGAAAGTTATATTGATTTCATCATTCCTACTTATTTGACTAAACCCAGCATCAGTTTCTCGGTCATAACCGTCCCAGTTAGCCTTTCTGAAATTCCATGATGGTTTTCTCTGAATCATCCTATCCCTCTGCAGTGTTTCAATAATTGTTAAGATTAGACAATTATCGCTTTCAACATCGTCCAAGACTTTAGTAGTAGTATTATCTACCAAGTCAACCGATACAAGTGTCAGGTCGGGCCGGCTGGTTGTACCGTGTACTCTGTGCAAAAGAGTTGGCAGGGTTTCCAGACTCCGGAGCAGTGCAAGATTGGTACCATTACACCGTTCCTCAATCTCCATGCCTTTATTATTAAACTGACGGTATCCACGATTTGGTATATGGACATTGAAATCTTCCACCACCACTGTTTTCTTTTACCTAGGTTCAAATTCAGGTAGACACGTTTTGGACGTTGGAGGACAGTAAAAGTTATGTAGTACGTATTTTGTGTATCTTTGCTCCATAACCTTATTGTTTGATGATCAATATCATCCACGTGATTGTTGGTTATAATGGCTTGTGTATCATTCCTGACCAGGGAAACACTGCCATAGCACGTATTGCATTCACACATATACTGTGTACAACCCATGATGTTAATTTGTCTTTGTGGAAGTATCGTTTCCTAGATAGGGGCTATGTGGATTGGATAGTCATATAGTCTTTTGGTCAGCTCAGTTACCCTACAAATTGGAATAAGACAGAGATGTATCCTCTCCCCTTTCCTATTTAACATCTATGCAGAGTACATCATGAGGAGCATTAGTAGTAGCAGTCCCATTTCAGTCATGTCTGACTTTAGGTTGATGCGACCTTGAAGTAGTAACTCTCTGCTGAGTTTTTGGTTTTCCTATTCCCTTCGACGTTGCCTCTTTACTTCCCTTTATTGCATACGCTTATTTTCGCCCAGCCTAAGGTGGCTCTTCAGGTTGCATCCCCATTTGGATCGATCTGCAGTTATGTCTTCCCAAAATGTCAGATCCATATTCAGAGCCTTCATTTCCCGATTACATGCGTCTTTGAACCGCAGCTGTGGTCGGCTGGCTGTTCTTTAACTACACGCCAGCTGTCCAAAGAGAATTTCTTTGGGTATACGACTGTCTTCCATGCGACGAACATGACTAATCCATCGTAGTCTTTGTTGGCGAAGGAGGGTGTACATTCTTGGAAGACTGGTGCGAGAATGCACTTCCGCATTTGTCACCTTGTCTTTCCATGAGATGCCCAGGATGGATCTCATGCGCCGTTGGTGAAAGGTGTTCAGCCTTTGCTCTTGCTTGGCATGTTGTCCACGTTTCGCTGCCATAAAAAAGCGTACTGATGACACATGCATTGTAGACCATGGCCTTGGTCTTGGCTGTAAGTTTGTAGTTTTCCCAGACACGTGTTGTGAGACGAAAAATATGGTAGTAGCTCTGCCAATGCGATTGCCCAATTCAGAGTCTAGGAAGAGCGTATTATTGATGAGGGACACCAACTAAGTGAACTGTTCCACAGTTGCCAGTTCATAGTTATCGATAGTGATGGTAGGGGTGGTATCTACGTTTTGTCCCAGCACATTTGTTTAATTCAGGCTTATTGTGAGGCCGAAATCGTTGCACGCCTGGGAGAAGCGATCTTTCAATATATCGCGTTATTGCAGACTGTCAGTGACAATTGCAACGTTATCAGCAAATAACAAGTCCCTGACAGTAACTTCCCTGTTCGTTTTAGCTTTGAGTCTCGCAAGATTAAACAAACGGCCATCTGATCTAGTTTAAAGGCAAATCCGTTCTGTTGCATTACCAAATGCGTGCTTCAGTAGCAGCGTAAAGAAGATTCCAAATAGTGTTGGGGCCAGGACACTGTCCGTGGTTCAGGGCAATGAAAGAGCTGACCTCATGACTTCACAAGCTCCCATCATGGGCACATTAGTGATGGATAGAAGTGACATTTTGAAATCAATCAATGACCGCCTGCTAAATGAGGACATCGCAATAGACAAAGAAGCAATCCACAGACTGCAAAGTTTCGATATTAAACGAAGTTCAAGCAGAGTGGGGCGCATGAGAGGACGGCGCAGGAGAGTGTACAACCAGCGAGCTACAGGGTCCATGAGCATACATACCTTCCGCCATTTGATGAAAGAGACTGAGCACCTATTGGTATGCCCGAAGTGCAGTGACGTCCATTCTTAGAAACAGAAACAGAAAGATGGTTCGACTATTAGAGAGGATGAGAATATCGATTGTTTCGATCCCTTTACAATCGGAGGATACAAGATGCCAGAGCTAAGATATGGCGACGTCCCAGTCACTTCAAACAGTGCAGAGGAGTTTGAGCAGATAATACGTAAACATATGCAGCGAAGATCAAAACATCTTAGTAAATATTACAAATATAAAGATATTGACCACCGACAAAACAAGAAGTCAACATAAATTCAAATTCGGAGGTTTGGAAATAGAACAGGTCACGAGCAACGAGTATCTTGGCTCCAGGCGACTGCTCAAGGGAAATCAGAAGGAGATTGGCAATGGAAATGCAGAGGATCCACAACCAGAAGCAATTATGGCATAATACCAACAAAAGATAAAATTGTTGAGAACCTGTGTTTTTCCCATGGCAGCATATGGGTGCGAAACATGGACAGATACCCAAAACCTCACGAGTCCGTAAAGTCAAAATGTTATAGACAGGAATTCAGAACTTGGACCGAAAAATAACCAGCATACATAAATTTGACAAGAGTTTCGCAAAGAGAAGAACAGGTTCATAAATTCCATCATGAACAGAAACATTAAATACTTTGACCACATCAAAAAACTTAACAATCTTGAGGGAACGGTAATGGAAGGTATGGTGCCAGGCAAGAGAGGCAGAGGCAAACCAAGAAGGCGATGGATCCAAGATGTCAATGTGTGATTGGTCATAACTCTAGAGCAGGCTGGAGATTTGGCAAGAGATCAAGTTTCTTTCAGACGGACTGTCATGGAAGCGACGAGTTACATGATTAGTATTCAAGTTATATTGTATAATGTCTTAGGTCACCTTGTCAGCATCCTCGGCCATTTTATCTATGTATTTTTTCGTATTATGTTCAACACTGTTTCACTTTCTTGTTTAGCTGAAAATATAATTTACACGACCTTGTCCTTTGTTCTTGTTCTTCTCATCCACTTGTATTTTGTTTCAGCATCTGTCACACTGAAGGCAGAGAAGCCATGTCTGACCGTCAGGTGAAGGCAACTCTTCTCTTGTCTTTTATGTCACTCGTTTCCTTGCAGTGTCCTTGATTCTTGTCTGCTGTATATGTTCCTTGCCATATGAGTTTTTACTACGCCATGCAGAGCGATCAGCAGCAATGTTCTCCCAACCATCAGTGTCAATGTCGCAGTTCTTCAGTGAGGCGTTCAGTGTCTTTGTAACGTTTTATTTGGTCACCGCGAGCCTGACTCAAGCTCACCATAGAATATTTTCTTTGGAAGCCGAGCATCTGACATGTGTACAACATGGCCAGTCAATCTAAGCTGCGTTTTGCACACAGTTATGTATATGCTTGTCATGCCAGCCCGCCAAAGAACTTCTACATCTGTAATCCTATCTTGTAATTTTATATCCAGCAGTTTCCGTAGGCAGCCCAGATGAAAATGGGCAAGCTTCTTCGCATGTCAACTGTACACAGTCCAAGTTTCACAGTAATGCAGAAGAATTGGCAGAACGACTGCCGCATAAGTCTTCAATTTGGTTAAAAGCTTCTTCTTCTTTGCGTTCAGGATCTTTTGGTCATGCTATATCTGCAGGCCAGTCGCCATGATGAAGTCTGAAGTCTTCACCAGGTTGGAGCGGCTGCCCCACAGCTCTTGTCTCAGCTCCGCACCCTCTTTTCAGGTCTGGCATCCCATTTCCATATAGATTGGGCATTCACGTAGAATATGCTCAGGGTTCTGGCATCCTGTTCCACATGGGCACTCATCGGTGTGTGAGATCTTCAGTCGGTATAGATGTTCTAGTAGTCTGCAGCGTGCAGTCCTCAGGCGAAATAAGATAGTTTGTTGATTTCTTTTGAGTTGGTGAATTGGGTCTGGTGTACTGCTTATGTTTCTGTCTTCTCTCCATTGGTGTATATACTGATTTCTGATGATGTTCTTGATTTGTCTGTACGGTACTCGATTATTAAATTGTGCCTTTTTTGCTGCCATCTTTTGCCAGAGCATTAGCTCTCTTCTCGTTTCCCGTGATTCCACAATTGGGGGGGGGGGGGGGTGTGGGGGGGGGGGGGGGGGGGTTAGCCACTGGAGCGCTATTGTTGAGGATCTCTGGAGCTTTCCTAGTTTTGCTCTAATCTCTGATAACAGTGGTTCGTTGTTTGTTTTTTGTATTGTCTCTAATAGTACTCTGCAGTCCGTGAATACAGCTATTTTTGTTGGTGGTTGCCTTTTTGTTTGAAGTATTCTCAGTGCTCGCAGGAGAGCCATCGATTCTGCTCTGAGGTTTGTGGACAACTTTCCTGTTGGGAGGGCCTCTTCTGTTACATTTCTACTTTTGTGTCTTATGAATATGCCTCCTCCCCCGTTTTCGCATGTCCCCTCTGCTGAACCATTTGTGTACACCTGTGTCCATTCCTTGGCATTAAATTTCTCCTCAATCATTGTTTGCGCTACAATTTTCAGCTCGTTGAAAACTGTGTTGGTCTTTTCTCTGCTTCCTGGGATCTCTGTACTTATTTCGATGTTGTTTATATTGCAGCTTGGCTCTTCATAGTTAATAAGCATTTCTATATCTGTAGGTTAGTTGGGAATTATTTCTCCATATTTTGCGTGCAGGTGGTTAGATATATGGATGAAGCTGGTTCTCTTTAGCCTATTTTTAACTGGGTGCTTCAGTTTGACGTGTATGGGGTGATCAGGCATGCGTAACATCTTTTCACTATGTGTCAGCAGGTTATAAGCTGAATTCCTCTTTAGTCCCAAACTGAGAATCTTGGTTTTCTAAATGCTACACATACTTTTGCTATTCTCGAGTTTACTTCCTCATCAATATGGACTGCTCTAGAGAGTGTGCTGCCGAGGTATGCAAAGCGTTCTAACGACTTTAGTTTCTGACCATTGATAGTGATAGATGGCTCACTGTAATCAGTTCTTGTGGCTGCTTGGTACATCACTTCAGTCTTGCTGGTAGAGATTGGGAGACCACAGATAACGCAAGCCGCTGCAAACATGTCAACAGAACATTGCATCTCAGTCTCTGAATGGACATCGAAAGCACAGTCATCAGCAAAGAGAAGTTCACACATGGTCTCAATTTGTACTCTTGTTTTTGCCCACAGTCTCCTCAGATTGAATAACTCAGCGTCTAGGCGATAGCGGACTTTCGTCCTCGGATTAGTTTGATCAGCCATCAACAAACCCACTCTAGGATCGACAGAAGACGATGTGGTGCACTTCGGAAACAAAGGACAAACAACATTTAGTTTCATAATTCTTGTTCCAGTCAGGTTCCATGTGACCAATTCCTTTTGCTGTTTATGTTTCTTTCTAAGAACATTTTCAAACGTATTCAAAATTAATTGCTCAAGTTTTTCTATGATTGATTTTTTGAATTTAGTTCTTACGTCTTTCATTTGGCCGGTTTTCCGTGCTGCATTTGTGACTTGTCCGATAATGTTTTAAGTACGTCTTGCGTGTGAATACTTACACATGCGCGGTAGGACGGTATCCAAGACTACGAGGTAATCAACCTAAACTAGGCATTCTGTTAGGAAATCGAATAAAAACGGACATTGTACAGACATTTCGGCAATGGTATGCTCATTACTATGTTGTATTTGTGTTTACTGATGTTAAATTCACACACTCTTGCAATGTATAGTGATAGCCTTTCACATAAACAGATATGATTGATATATGGATTGAAAATTGGTTAACGCCGTTATTAGGCGTTAACGCCACGGGAAAAAGGCAGAGGCATAAATAAGGAGTACTCTCATTGCTGTGAAATAAAAAGTAGAGTCCCACAGGGCTCGATTTTGGGACCAATTTTCTTCTTGGGAATCTTAAATGATGACTGTCCCTGTTAAAGAGGTCCCAGATAACCATCTCATAGCTGCAGTATTGCTTCCATCTCTATTCATGTACTGTACTGTAGGTAGGGTGCTGTTCTGCATGAACCTCTCACCCTAGCCGAGAAGCTGTATATATAAACTTTACTTAACTTAACGTCTTTATACTAGTCAGAGTCTGTATACAACCAGTTTCATTTACATTACCTTGCTCTAAAAGCTATGCGCATCCAATTTATTCTTAAATGCATTAACTGTCCCTGCCTCCACTACCTCCCGTGACAATGCATTCTAAGCATTCACCACTCTCTGACTAAAAAAATATTTCCTAATATCTAATCTGGATCTCTCTTTAGTCAACTTGTAGCTATGCCTCTTGTGGGTGGCTGTATTAAAAAAAACAACAACTTGTTATAGTCTAATTTATCAATTCCTCTGATCATCTTATCAACCTGTATTGAGTCACCATGAATTCTTCTCTCTTCTAGACACTGTGGGCTGGTTTTTCTGAGTCTTTCCTCATAACTATAATTCTAGAATCCCACTATCAGCTTTGACGTTCTTTTTTGTATTCTTTCCAGCATGTTTATATCCCCTCTATGATAAGGACTTTCCACCTGTACACAGTACTCCAATCTAGGTCTAATTAATGTCTAACTAAAGGGGAAATTTTTTTTTTTAAAACCAATGAAACTGAAAGTGGGATTCCAGAATTACAATAATGGGGAAAGACTCAGAAAAACTGGGCTACAGTGTCTACTAAAAAGAAGAATTCGAGATGACTTAATACAGGTTTATAAGATAATCAAAGGATTGGATAAATTAGACTATGACAAGTTTTTCAAAATACAATCACCTACAAGAAAAAGAAGGCATAACTACAAATTAACTAAAGATAGGTCCAGATTAGATATTAAGAAGATTTTTTTTCAGTTAGAGAGTGGGAACTGCTTAGAATCCATTGCCACAGAAAATAGTGGAAGCAGGAACAATTAATACACCTAAGAATAGATTGGATGCATATAGCTTTTAGAGCAAGGAAATGTAAAGGAAACTGGTTTTATACAGACTCTGCAGAGTCTTCTAAACCGGTATAAAGACGTTAAGTTAATATATGAGAATTAAGGAAACAATGTAAATGAAAAAATAGCGACAAAAATTAGTTTATAGTTAGTATAAGTCAATTACCCACTAACTTCAGATTGGGTGAACAGTGAACACTATCGTCAATAATGTCAACATATAATTATTTCCTTTTTTCACTATTATTCATATTGAATCATACTATTTTAAGCTTTATCAGTGGTTTTTTTCCATCACTCATTTCCAGCAGTCTGAGTTTCTTAAACACTTAAACGTTGTATATTAAGGTAAAGGTGGGTCCCATGTCAACAATTGCTCTCGGGGATGAATATAACTCTTCATAGACTAAGTCACAGTCTATGTGAGGTGGGGTGGCCAGTTCCCTTCCTCGCTGTTTAAACCTTCCCCAACTCATACACCAGGTACCCATTTACAGCTGGGTCGACTGGAGGAGAGGTGGGACCAGGAACGAACCAGTGCCATTGTGCATTAGCCAAACAAAAAGGGAAAATAATAATACAAGGTATGTTCAAATGAAACTAGACCTAACTGCAATAAGTGAACATATGTACGGTATACATGATGATGTCACTTCTGACGTAAACAGCACATACCAATCGTCAAGTTTGAAAAATTGCATAATCCTCTGACTCATAGTTTCCTCAGCAGACCATTGAAAACATGGCAGGTGAGATACGGAATCCGTCCAGAGTTGATCAGCAAGCGGTGATTCTGTCTGTTTCTAACAGCTGAAGGATGTCGACCAGTTGACATTCATCACGGAATGCAGGCAGTGTATGGGGACAAAAGTGTGTAGAAGACAACAGTGAAGAACTGGACAACGATGTTTAAAGAAAGTTAAACGAAAGATCTTTCGAGAACAGGCCAGGCACATATTGTTGCATTAACTCACGTCCTTCTTTAAGCATCGTCAGAGGATAATGCAATTTTGCAAACATGACGGTTGGTATGTGTTGTTTACATCAAAAGTGATGTCATCATGCACATGAAATGTATGTTCACTTGGTGCAGTTAGGTCCGGTTTCATTTGAACACGCATCGTACTTATCCACGAAGAATGGGGAACACTTTCAGTTCACTATATTTTGTTAAATATGGTTGCAAATATGGGAATGCTAATTTTCATTAGAACTGGTAATTTCTAGACTTTTTTAAATTTCTTTTATTGATTTGTTGTTTTCTCACTAATAAAAAGATCTATTTCCTTTCTGGTGATTGTGTTTTCCGAGTACTCAAAATATACTTGCCTTCGTCAGATAATTCTTATTTTCGTGTCCACACTCATCATGGAGGGGACTTAGGGGAGGGGACTCAAGGTAAGGTGCCCGCCTCGGGTGCTAGAGGCCATGGGTTCGAATCATGGTGAGCCCCAGATTTTTTTCAAATGGATTTTCTGGTAAAAATTCCCCTGATCTCTGTGTAGTGAGATCAGACTCCCTTGTTCAGTGTTGAGCACGTTAAAACACGTTAAAAATTCCTTGGGAGTTCTAAATTGAAAAGCATAAGCTTCCCGGACAATATTCATGTTAAAAATCTACCCAAGTTATTTGTACCTTTCCCCAGGTGGTTTGTTAAGAGCAGTTATAGATGGTGCCTAACTGGCTGCGAGTCTACTTAACTATAGTGTTTGGCTTGGCTTGGCTTCATTCGTTCTCAATCTCCCACTACCAAACCCTGAAAGGGCTTAAGTAACAGAATGCGTTGTGTCGTAATTTACAGCTTGACTGAGATATTTGCACCTTTCAGTCCAACACATCTGGCTTCAGCAAGTATTTTTTGAGTACCGGGTTAGCATTCCCTCTTTGATCCCTATCCTTAGCCAGTCTGCCCTGCTGCAGCCTGTTATCCAGGATCACCGCGTGGAGGTGTAAAAGGGTCTTGGCAGCTCTGGTTCACTGGCCCTGAGGCTAGCAGTCATCTATGGGTCGCTGACCACTGTAGCTCAGCATCTTGATCCCAGCTCTAGTGTTTTAGTCTATTAAGATGGATTCACACATCGGTTAAACCACCCTACAGGAAACTCGTAGACTCTGTAGAGTCTTCTAAACCAGTATAGAGACATTAAGTTAAGTATCATCTCCATTAGCCCTTTTGCTCAGCCCTACAGCTTGTCCCAGTACATGGAGTATGTAGTCAAGTAATTAAAGTGATAGTAATTGTGTTATATGATCAGGTTGTTAGCCCTACGCACAACATTATTTAGGTGGCTCAAATGACATGCTTGCAAGGTTACATTGGCCATATTCTTTCCACACCAAATGCCATTCAGGTGATTTGCTTATACTAGTGCCCCATATCATGATATCTATTCCAGAGATAGGACCTAGACCATAGACACCCATGTTAAAATAGCTCTATAAATCCCCATGGCTGATCTGAAAATTTGAAATGAATGAGATTTTTTTTAAAAATGGCAGCAAGTTATTATTGAAAGCATTCTTACATCCTGAAGTGTACTTGAGAAGGTGGACATGGGTCCTCCTGGCTGTAGTGCAATGCAAGGCTCCTCAGTAAGCTCACCACTATAGGGATCACATTATCAATTCCCACCTCATTGGTCAGACACATCCTGTTTTCAGGAGAGCAACATGGACAAGATGTTGAGTCTCGATCATTGTGTTTTATCAGACGAAGATACAAAGATAAATGAAAGATTAAAAAAAAATTATAGTTATGTATAGCCACCAATATAAATGTATAGTTATGCTCAACTGGTGTCACTCTTTTCCACAAGCCACTTTCTATACCTAAACTACACCATAAAGTACGTCATGGAGATACCATCTTCCCAAAACTGTTCACAGCTGCCCTTAAAGATGTTCTTAGGTCTATAAACTGGCAGGATCGAGGTTCAAATATAAATGGCGAGATGCTCTCACACCTATGTTTTGCGGACGACATTGTGATCTTCAGCCACATCATTGCAGGAGCTGAGACAAAGTTTTAATGAGCTGAATAAAGCAGGCAAGTTAGTTGGCCTGAACATAAATAGAAAGAAGACTGAATTTCAATGGAACTCTTTCTGCCCTTCAAGGGAATTGCGATTGGAAAATGATCCCATCAAAAATGTCAATGCATATGTCTATCTAGGTCAAGAAATCAAGAACAACCACAACATTGTAAAGCAGATCTCATGCAGGGGAGCAGAGGGTTGGTTCAGCTTCTACCGCATTGAACCAATACTCCAGCAGACGACAGATGTTAAGGCCAGGACTCACATCTTCAATGATAAATGAGTGTGAGGTTTGGAGTCAGCACAAATTAGATGCAGAGAAGCTCTGAATTACCAAAAGAGCAATGGAGCTAAGAGTCCTAAATATCTTCCAAAAACCATATCCAAAATACTGACATCTGCGATTAAGCAGAATTCTGAATGTCATTGACTTTGCATCAATGCAAAAGTACAGATAGGCCAGCCATGTGATCTGCATGACTGACGATAGATGGACAAGGAGGGTGTCTTTCTGGTGGTCATACAACTACAACTAACCGCGGGGCCACCTGCCAACAAGATGACGAAATAATCTGCAACACACCTTTGGACCTTCATATTACTGCAAAGGCAACAGACAGACACAGATTCAAGCAGCAGATTTGCCTGGCATCAGACAAATTTACCTGATTGAATACCAGGATTCATGTATTCAAGTAAGTATAGTCATTCTCTACTGCTAAAACCTGAAACACTAAATGCACACTCCTGTGAATATTTCCTTTTTTTTTTGCAGCCGTGCAGTGCCAATTCATTTTCTGGAGGCTCCAGCTCCAATGGATCACGTCGAGGTAAAACCAATCAATATCGTACAGTTAACCACCAGTCACATGTCGATGAGTGCCTCTTTGGAGAGCCACAGTCTCAGCAGATAAGGCATGCCAAACTGAAAGAGAGCTTTATGTCTCAGGTAAGCCAACAGACTGGTTCAAAATAATGTGTGCAGAGCTGATTGGAGCACAATGAATGAGATGATAGCAACCCGCGACTCATAGCTGGCTGCTTGTATCAGGTTCAGCAAGCAGGAGCTGACCAAGATGCTATCCAGCCTCCAAGCTATGGGCTTGGAAACAGTCAGCACTATTGTAGTCTGGCTAAGAGAATAGAGAGCGCAATGGGAAGGCAAACTCGGGATCAAAAAAAATCCAGCTAAAATCAGATGTGTCGGGTCAAAAGGGACAGATATTGCAGTCTCGATGTAAACAGCGACCCTATTCACAATGTCCTTTTTGGGATGAACACTGAAGAAGAAGACAAGAGAGATGTGATATGCTAGTTTACTTTTTTTACAGCTCCACCTGGCACATTGTCATCACAGAAGGTGATCACACACTGCTGAGGAGAATACAATGACAGAGGTTTAGATAAATGCACTGCCTAAAAAGCACAGAATACACAACTACTGAGTCCACCAATATATGCTCCAAAAGTGGTATGGCGTGGCATGGAAGGGTAGGACTTCACAGCCACATGTGATCACATATCGCAACACTGCTATGATGTTGTCACCATCTATGCTTGCAATAGACATTTATTATTATTTTATTACTACATTTCACCAGAGGGCTCAATATGTGGTAGAGTTGAGAATAGGACCACGGATTCACTTAGAGAAAGTTGTAACAGAACCAACAGTGCGGTTCTACCTCTAATTTCAGACGGCGTTTCAAGTATGAATTTGCCCACCTCAGTATTTACATTAACCAGATTAACCAGAAGCTTGCTGAGCGTGGAGTAGTCGGACGTGTTTAATGTCAGCTCTAGATGCAGTGACTCATATGTGGTGTAAGAATAAAGAGTAAATATCTGTTCTCCTTGGAAATAGAGAAGAATTACTATACAGAGCAAAAAGAAACAGTTCACAGTTTCTGAGTCTGTCATGAGAAGAAAGCTGAAAAACCCTATTAAAAACATTGTTGATGCTCGGGAAAAATAAAGGAAGACATAGGAACTAAAATGAAAGCTCTAAGTCAGTAACATCAAGTAATCTCTGTCATGGAACCTGCAGGAAAAAGGAGCCAAAGGAAGGCCAAAGAACACATAGACAAGAGACCTAGAGGTAGATGCAAGAAAAATAAGGAAAAACTGGAAAGAACTGGAAAAAAATAGCACAGAACAGGTCTGCATGGAGATGATTGGTTGATGGCTGACATATGCACTTGAAGGTGATAAGGGCAACATAGAAGGAGGAGGACAGCACATACCGGACAGTTTGATATATTTCACTGAGGAAGAGAAATGTTTGAATGAATAAACTGCAATAGGACAGAATGTTGTGGAGAGATGTGTTCTTGCCATTATTGGCATCTGTATCTTATTATGGTTTGACAGCTTTAGTACACTGACAGTCTTCAGGGAAATGCCAGAGGGAGTTTTACTCCTGGTAGATTGTTCAAAACAGGACAGGTCTGTGTGATTAGGGGTCAGACAATAGCTGACATTGAGATTTGCAGGTTTTATCTCAAAATTTACACCTTTGTCTATATTAACAGTTACTTTATTATAGAAAAAACAAAAAAATTATCTTTTTCTTCTTCTTTGTTTGTTTTCAATCTCTTGCTACCAAGCTCTGAAAACAGCTTTGCAAGTAGCAGGATATTGTCTGGAGAACGGAATGCACTATATCATAGTTTACAGATTGACTGTGATATTTACACCTTTTGGTCTGACACATCTGCCTTCAGCAGGCATTTTTTAGTACCGGGTTAGCCTTTCTTCTTCAATCTCTTCTCCTTAGTCAGTCTGCTCTGTTACAGTCTGCTATCGAGGTTCACCGCTTAGAGGTATAGAAGGGTTTTGACAGCCCTGGTTCGCTGGCCCTGACACAAGCAGTCAGCTATGGGCCATTGACCGCTGTAGCTCAACATCTTGATCCCAAACAATTTTCTAATTGTGCAGAGTTCTGATAACTGTGTGTGGTGAAAGCTGGAAAGAAAAGAAGTCTTGAACTAAAAGGGAAAGCATGAACAGACACTGGTGTTTTATGTAAGGAATGGTCACGACTGAGTAAAGTAGAAGGAGTTTAATGCTGCCTTCAAAGCCACCATCAAGTGTTATAGCTACTGACTGCTTTGTCAGTCATTGACAAAGGACTTAGAATGACCCCCTTCAACAGACTTGTTATAAGGATAAGGAGATATATAAATGTTGCTACAAAGATCAATTAATGATTCTACCTGTTGAAGTATTGACAGTAGTAAGGCAGAACACTTAAAAGATGATATTGATCTGTAAACAATATTGGAACAACGATATTTTATTTGTGATAAATAACACGATAATGAGATCTGTAACTATGCTGTATGGATTTGATTTTAACTTTTCTTTTATTTGTACCCTTGAAACATTTTTTGTCATAATGTTAACTTCAATCTCAGTTTCATCGCCACAGTCCTCTAAATTATTTCTTCTTAGGATAAAAGCATATTAATTTAAACAGAAATACACATAATAATCTATATTTCATTGTTTTATTGATTTTGTATCATACAATTTTATATGACAGTAAGATGTCATGAACTTACCATTAGTCATTCAGGATTTGAATCCAACAAATAATTGAGTTGTTGCTTTATTTTTTAATTAATAGCACAAAATTTACAATTACAGAAACTTTATTGAATTTTCTTTGACTTTCAGGATGCAGGGAACAGAGAGGGCATACGCATTGAGCATCTTGCTCAGGAAAGGAATACACATCGCAAGAAGAGCCAGTGCAAGAAACAAAAAGAGCTTGTTACAGTTATAACAAAGGACCTTATTAGACAATTAATGTGAGTATAATGTGAAGTGGTTGTACATACTTTTTTACAAGCTTTTATTTAACATGATATGACCGTTGCCTGGATGCATGTCTGATGCGTGTCCTTCTATTTCTCCAGTTTTAACTAACTTCCCAATAACCTAGAGAGCTGAAATATTTTGTACATACTAATCAGACATATTCATCTATCAAGTTTTGATGGGTATAGAATATGGTATTCAAAAGGTTATACAGAAAAACGTATCATATCTTACGATGATGAAATATGGACACTAGCAAACACACTGGAGGACAAATTGAGAGTGACTCAGGCCTCTCTTGAGAGACGATTGGTTGGAATCACTCTTCAGAACCAACGTTTACGAAAATCTCTTCAATTCTGACATATGATCTATGTGTTGGTCAGACTCACTTGCTGTACACAACAACATCCGAGACATCTCTGAAGGAGTGCTTACCACCAACTGCATATCTGTGGCCCAAGCCAGGGTCCTCTGAAGATGAAGTTGAGATTTAACTTAACTTAATGTCTTTATACTGGTTTAGAAGACTCTACAGAGTCTGTATATAACCATTTTTTTTGGAGGGTGGTTTAACCGATATGCAAATCCATCTTAATAGACTCAAACACTAGAGCTAAGTAGACACGCAGCCAGTTAGGGGCCATCTATAGCTGCTCTTAACAAATGACCTGGGGAAAGGTACAAATAACTTATCCAGCGTTTTAACATAAATTTTGTAAACTCTTGAAGAAAAATAGAATCTTAAAAATTATATTAACGTCAGTTCTGTAAATTCTTGAATTAACACTATCTTCATAAACATATGTCCTATTCATTATATTAGTATCAGGTTTATAGCCCAAGGCTACACTTTCTGTTACAACTGTTAATATTAACTAATAAAATGCCATCTCAGCATTTATTTATTTTTGACAAGTATAAGTACACAGAGGAAATACATGAAGCTCTAATATCAAATTATGTGCACATTTACTCTGCGTTCTCATCACGTCTCATCATCAAGTTCACTCTGATATCTCGATGTCTCATGATGAAAATCAGGTCACAAAAGCTCAGCTCGAGAGGGGATATACAGTTTCTTGCTAACTCTGGTCCAGTTTTCTACATTATAATGCATCTGCTCTCGCTTTTCTAGGAAGAGATTTTCATTGTGCTCAAAGGTTGGAATAGTACCAAGATTTGCATTCTGTATTATGCTGATCCTATTTGGCATGTCGGTCTTCCATTCTGGCACATAGAGCTTGGGTATTATTGGATTGGCTCTTGAATATTCAGGAATACTGGGTGTATTGTAGCGAAATAGTTTCTTGCCAAAATTAACAGTGATTGGTGCCTTTCGTTACTTGTCACAGACTCCAGCCATTTTTAAACATCAGAGACACAGAGCTGTGAAGAGGAATAGGTCATCAAGATCAAGAAGATGTTCCATTCTGGTTTGACTGGTTTTTTTTTTTTTTTTTTTTTTTTTTTTTTGCGTTCGCCTTATTTCTCTAATCCCCAAGGCGGGTGTGCGTTGCACTGTAGTTTTTATTTTGCGCCTGTCGGCCCAATGCATCCGGCTTCAGCATGCATTTTATGTAAGGGTCTGCTTCCTCCTGCATTTTCTAAGGGTTTGCTTCCCCGGGGTAACGGCCGGTGCTGTGATGGGGATCGAACCCAGCACCTTTGGATTGTGAGCCGTGCCACTTATCCACTAGGCCACGCCGTCCCTGTTTGACTGGTTTGATCCCATCATCATCATTAAGTCATTCATTCCTTGGACTGGTTTGCAAGCTCAGAATTCTGTCTTTCCATTTCTGTCAATCATCTACAGCCATTTTTAGTTCAGCATAGCTCTTCACCGCATGCTTGTGTCGCAAAGATATGTTTTTTGTCTGCCCCTTCTTTTCTTTATCTGTTTTCCATCTTCCAAGACTTTCTTACAAGTCTTTCTTGTATGTTGTTTGTGGCCTAGCCAAGCCAGTCATTGTTTTTGTATCTTTTGTAGCAGCTTTCTTTCCTCTTTTACTTCTGCCAAAACCCATTTGTTTGGTTTCCTCTCTGTCCAGCTCACTTTATTCATCTTTTGGTAACACCACATCTAAAAAGCCTCCAAGCATTTCTTCTCTCTTTTATTTATTGTCCATTCTTCAGAATCGTACAATGTCACAGGCCAGACATATATGGTCAGAATTATTTACCGTAGCATCATACTAATGCTACTTGATATCAGGACTCTCTCTATCTTTCTGAATGTCTTCTTTGCCAACGCTGTGAAACTTGAAAAAAAACTGTTGCAGGACTATACTAAGCATCATCATCATGTAGCATGTCCTTTGTAGAACGTCGCTCCCATCACAGTCTGTCTGAAAGAAACTCGTTCCCTTGCCAAAATACCAGATTCCGCCACTGTCAAACTCATGCACTCCTGGATATCTTGGTGCCATCGTCTTCTTGGTCTACCCCTTCCTCTTTTGCCTGGCACCGTACCTTCCATCACCATCCTCTCAAGACCGTTGTGTCTCTTGATGTGACCAAAGTATTTGCATTTTCTAGCCAAAATGGAATTGATAAACCAGTTCTCCTCTATGCTCAACTCTTGCCGAATGTCTACATTTGTTCTTTTCTCTGTCCAGGGTATTCTGAGGATCTTTCTGTAACATTTTGACTCGAAGGATTCGATTCTTTGTCTAGAAGTTTTGGTAATCATCCATGCTTCACAGCCAAAAGCTGCCACAGGAAAAACACAGGCTCTCAAGACTTTTACTTTTATCGTTTTGTTGGTGCCCTGCCATAATTTCTTCAGGCTGTTCAGTCTCTGCATTGCCATAGCTAGTCTTCTTCTGATTTCTTTCGAGCAGCAGTCAAAATACAAAAGGAAGCATAAAAGAACTGATCAGGTTGTGAGACGCTTCAAGTCCTTCAGCATGCCAATCTCCTTTCATAGTGGTCTTCATTCAATAGAAATATAGATTTATGTAATGACTGCATTTTTCCAATGAGAGCTTAAAATACTTGTCTCCTGGTCTGTAAAGGCAAAGTTTTTATTAAAATTGTATTTTCCTCATCTCTAGTTCGTTCTGAATCTCCCAAAACCAAGCTCTGAAAAAGGCTTTGCGAGTAGCAGCAGTACGGAATGCGTTGTGTCGTAGATTATAGCTTGACTGAGATGAGCAACAAAGATGGCGCAGCGCTGGCTGCGGGTCTACATTACTCTGGGGTTTTAGTTCATTATAGATGTCGTTAGGCCACAAATTTGTGTTTTTGCACTAGCCGACGACTTACACTTATGTTCCCAGAAACAAGTCGTTGTTTTCACTTGGACTGATTAATTCGTTTGTTTTTGTGTTTTGTTCCCACCAATTATCCTGGAATGGACATTGGCTATATAAATTATTACTGTGCTTAAATCTGGGTTGTATTTTTACGGTCTAGTGCACACGGCAGAACTTTATGAGATTGGCGTCTTTCGCCCTAGCTGCAAAAAGTGTCAGTTTTGGTGTGACTGAAATTTAGACATGACTTTAAGGGACTAGAGCACGGCCAATGAAAGATGGCCAACACACCACTCACACGCTGAATGATGTCCCTACAACCTCTTGCGGTTATGGAAAAGACACGACACACAACAATAGATGTATTGCCCCTCTGTTGCTTTGTGGGAGACCTGTTTATGGGTAAAGCTTCGGGAGTAAACCATGAGGAAAAATCTGCATCCTGTGCTATCTCCAGTCATCTCAACAAAATCTTGCCACTGACCAAATGTAGCTCAGGACCAGAGAGTGAGGTGGCCAAAAGGTGCAGTTTCTTCCTCACATTAATCCAAATCACCGCGCAAGTCACCCATTTCAGCGAACACAGCAAGAGAAAAGAATGTTCACACGGCTGAACAAAGAGAGTGGTCTTCTTCATATGTGATGGACGAACATCATCATCACAGCATGAGTGCGATATTTGCACCTTTTGGTCTGACACATCCGACTTCAGCAGCCATTTTTTTTAGTACAGGGTTATCCTTTCCTCTTTGATTCATTCTCATTAGTCAGTCTGCTCTGTTGCAGTCTGCTATCCAGGATCATCACGTGGAGGTGTAGTAGGGTCTTGGCAGCTCTGGATCTCTGACCCTGACGCTAGCAGTTGCAGTCAGCTATCGGTCACTGACCACTGCAGCTCATGCACTGCTCAGGATCTTGTTCTTCGCCTCCCCCACCCCCCTGTCTTTCCTTTTGAGGGCAAAATAAAAATCTAAATGGCATACTGCATGATGACTGTAAGGATAAGCAGTCTTTATTCCTCAACATCATAAACCCCTGCTGCAGACCTCAGTAATAGGAAAACATCACAAGGATAGTCTATTCAGTACATAAGCAGGCTATTTCTCAGTGTGGATCTGGGGCCCTCTTACTGGTGAGGCAAAAATAGGGCTGCTGCACCACCATGCATGTCGCAAAAGATAACTTAAGAAAGTTGTGCATGAGGCTAGCAACCTTATTGTATAAACAAATTTATGTATAAACCATCACTGCCAGAGCATGCTTCATTCAGTTGGCAGACTATAGTGGTGGATCTATGTTCTGGCTCAAGTTTAAAAGATCAAGAAGTAGACTATTAAAAATAATCTTGTCTTCCTTGGGATTATTCACAGTGTTCCATCTGAGGACCCATCAGGTGATTCTATCATTATTCCAAGAGAACAGTTTTTCCGTATCCTGCAGGCATCAAAGGTCCTTTCTAAGGAAGAGAGGGCAGCAGAGGTAGAGAGACTAAAGCAGGAGAAAGAGAAAGCCATGGTATGACCCAAAAAATGTTATAATCTTGTGTATTAGAAGAATATATACATATACTCACTCACTCTTGCATTGCACACACATACACATACACACACTTGAATGAACTGAAAGACATTGAACACACATATATATATACACACTTGGATATCTTGTCATTGCAATGAGAAAAAAATGATTACAACTCGTTTTATATGTTCTTTTTCTTCTTCTTCTGCGTTCGTTCTCAATCTCCCACTACCAAACCCTGAAATGGCTTAAGTAGCAGAATGTAGTCCAGAGAACGGAATGCGTTGTGTCGTAGTTTACAGCTTGACTGCGATATTTGCACCTTTCGGTCCAACACATCTGACTTCAGCAAGCATCTTTTGAGTACCGAGTTAGCATTCCCTCTTCGATCCCTTCTCCTTAGCCAGTCTGCCCTGCTGCAGCCTGTTATCCAGGATCACCGCGTGGAGGTGTAGAAGGGTCTTGGCAGCTCTGGTTCGCAGGCCCTGACGCTAGCAGTCAGCTATGGGTCGCTGACCACTGCAGCTCATGCGCTGCTCAGCGTCTTGATCCCGTTTTATTTGTTCAATGAAAATGTTTTCTATCTTTCTTCATTTATGTTTTACCAAATGTATTGCAAGTTCTTCAACTTGACATTGACTAAAAATAGAGTGAACAGCTTGCAGACCAAGGTGGTCGACAGCGACAAACAAACAGATTTAAATATATACATTTCAGCAGCACTAAATAGTCACATAATCCAACTGTAGAATGGTACATGGCTTCACTTAGAATAAGGGAAGGCAAACTAGTAAGGATGGGAACTAGTTACTACACCTCCTAAAATGTGAGAGCTTGTTTAAAAAAAAAAAATGAACTCTTCATGTCATAGTGCAGTGTCTGCTTTGTTTCTTCTTTTACTTTTTACATTTCTCCGTTTAACTGTTGCTGTTTGTCCAATGTTTCCTAAGAGGACCGCATTGTCATCTGTCAATCCTGAAGTGGGTTCGTAGGTGACTGATCAAACAAATTCGAGCCCGAAAGTGTCTGTCACACTGAGGACAGAGAAACACTGTCTGACCATCAGACGGAGGCAGCTCGTCTCTTACCTTTCGTGTCGCTCGTCTCCGTGCAGGCTCTTTGATTCTTGTCTGCTCCATATGTGTCGTGCCAGAATAGATTTTATTATGCCAGGGAGAGCGATCAGCGGCAATGTTTTCCCAATTATCAGGGTGAATGTCGCAGTTCTTCAATGAGGCTTTCAGAATGTCTTTGTAATGGCCACTGCGAACTGGCTTGTCTGACTCAAGCTCCCCATAGAATATTTTCTTTGGAAGCCACTCATCTGACATGTGGACAACATGGCCAGTCTATCTAAGCTGCGATTAGCACAGGGTTGTGTAGATGCTTGTCATGCCAGCCTGTGAAAAAACTTCTACATCTGTGATCCTATCTTGCCATTTTATGCTCAGCAGTTTCTTTAGGCAGCTTAAATGAAAATGGTCAAGCTTCTTTGCATGACGACTGTACATAATCTTGGTTTCACAGACATACAGAAGCGCTGATAGGACAACTGCCGCATAAACCTTCCCATTTGGTTATAAGCTTAATTCCTCTGCAGTCCCAAACTATGGATCTTAGTTTTCCAAATTCTACACATACTTTTTGCAATTCTCAAGTTTACTTCCTCATCAATATTTTGTGATCACTATATACTGAAGTTTAATATTATTAGGAACTATGTCTACTCAAAATTGACACTCTGCCGATGTTTAAATTCTAGAATTTATACACCTTTTTTTTTATTCATATTCTCAATCTCATTTCTCTTTGGCTACTATTATTCTTTAGTTTCATTTCTTTTTTTGTATCATCTTCTTTCTTTTTCTTTTCATAGGTAGAAAATATTTTACTAAATCTTAAAACTCATTTTTTTTTTTAAGGTTTTCATTAAAACATATGTCACCATCGGAAATAATTTTTTTCCATTCTCACGCTTTCTTACCACCATCCATAAATTTTAATTAATTCACTAATGGTTTTTTCCCAACAGTATTGCTGCCAGACTTTAATAAATTTTATTATTTTACTGAAATATAGGATGATGCAAAAGAACGCAAGAACCAGATGAAGCAGTTGGATGTCACACGACAGAAAAATGCCAAGCTAAACGATTTGGAGGAGGAAGCTAAAGAAAGAGCAGAACACCTTCTTGCCAAAGCCAATGAGCTCAGACAGGAGCAGGAAGATGAAATCAAGAAGTTGAATGAAGTAATCTGACATTTTATCATTAACTTTTTAAAATGAGATAAAAATATATATTTCTGTATCTGCAATACAGGTTTCCTATATATTATAGAATTCACTTTTGTGAATAATTGATAGAGTTATGCTAGCTAGATTGGTTTGAGCTCCTGTCCCTTGTAGCAGAAAGAACTGGTTCATGATCCAATCTCTGCATGCTGTATTGTACCCATCTGTTAAACTAGCAGTTATGGTAATGCAAGGCAGTAAGGATCAATACCTGGCATAATGAAGTACTCTACACTTCATTTCCAATAGTAGTCATGGCTATGGAACTTACTTTACCATTTGTGTTCTTGTAATGTGGACGTATGATAGCTGTGTTGTCTGCCCCACCATACATCACTTTGTTAAGTTTCTTTAGAAGCAAGTGTCACTGTAGCTGAGAGGTAAGGTATGCACCTGTTAGTTAACAGAAGAATGAAAGCACGAAGTTGTGGGTGTTCGAATCCCACATGTTTCAAACCAAGCCGCAGCCTGTGAGAGATGCAGTGGCCAGTGCCCTTCCTTGCTGTTTTTACTTTCCCTAACTCATGCGTCATGTACCCATTTACAGCTGCGTTGACTGGAAAAGCAGTCCCCAATTAAAATCACGACCCAGATTTATTTTTAGTCTCCGCACGCGATTCGAGGCACGCTGTTACCATAGAAAATAGCGAATTGTTCAATATGAACTGAGCTAACGCGTCCGTTCTTCTTCTTCTTCTTGTGGTCGTATCATAGATGTTTTCATCACCAGGCGAGTTTCCACGATGAACTCGACCATTGACTGCAGTTGCTCTTTAGCTCCATTGCTCTTTAACTCCATTGCTCTTTAGCTACATTGCTCTTTAGCTCCATTGCTCTTTAGCTCCATACAGCTTTGATTGTAGAGTCGAATCATTTGACCAGTGAATCCTCCTTAACTAACCATACGGGAGGGGGGGGGGGAAGAAGGGTAAGCACTTGGATTTTTAAAAGGAATGAGTCAAATCAGTTCCTCATTTATATGCATCCTCCATGTGAAATATTGGGTGAATGAAAGGAGGAATGAACAGCACTACTGCTCTCAAATGTGCATGTCATAATATTAAACTTAACAGAGTTGTGCATGAGGCTGGCAGCCTTGTGGTGCAAAATTAAGTTCAAATAAACAACTACTTCAAGAGTACATAAATACTTTAATACAGGCTTTCTGCAAGAGAGCAAGAATCTGTAGAGATGGTCTATGCCTCTTTTGAAGAGAACTTACTTTACTTTCTGTGTCCGGCAACCTCAAATAGTCTTTCTCCAAAAACCAACCACCGCCAGTGCTCTTTCATTTGCCACCATCAGGTCGTCCACTGTACAGGATTCCTGCATCCTAGGACATATAATCAGGTGTTTCGGGTCCTGGATGACCCCACATTTGCGATATTCATCGTCTGCAAATCCCAGCTTTTTTAGGTTAGACACACATCTGGACACACCTGTTCAGAGATCTCCATGTAATATATGGCAAATCATGTCCTGGTGCATGTTTTCTTTATTTTTCATCTAATCCTTACCATTCTTTTGGCGCCACTCTTCTTTGCAGTTTCTCTCAGTGTTCTGTTCTGAGAGCTGTACAGTCTGCAGAAAACATTTGTCCTTGATTTTAGTCCAATTCGTTCTGATGTATGTCCAAAAAGAGAATGTCTCTGTTCACAGGACTGTTTTTGTGTCGCAACTTCAGATGTGACATGACTTCTAATATCCAGAAGTGCGATACCAGCGATTGCATATACCTTTTCCATTGGTGTCGGTTTAATACATCCTGTCACAATTTTATCACAATTATCTCACTTACTGCCACATCGACTTGTTTCGTGTGTGTAAATGCATTCCTTACTGGTGCCGCATACTCTGCCACTGAGAGATAAAGTGCAAGGGCTGATGTGTGGAGCACCATTGGGGATGCTTCTCATGTAGTGTTTGTCAGCTTGCGAATTATATTGTTTTTGGCACTGGGATCAAGACGCTGAGCAGCACATGAGCTGCCGTGGTCAGCTACCCATAGCTGACTGCTAGCATCATGGCCAGCGAACCATAGCTGCCAAGACCCTTCTACACCTCCACGCGGTGATCCTGGATAACAGGCTGCAGCAGGGCAGACTGGCTAAGGAGAAGGGATCGGAGAGGGAATGCTAACCCGGTACTAAAAAAATGCTTGCTGAAGTCGGATGTGTTGGACTGAAAGGTGCAAATATCGCAGCCAAGCTGTAAACTACAACACAACGCATTCCGTTCTCTGGACTACATTCTGCTACTTACCCTTCCAGGGTTTGGTAATGGGAGATTGAGAACGAACAAAGAAGAAGAAGAAGAAGAAGAAGTTTCTGGCACTTACTTTTTGTTTTACCGCATCGCAGTGTGTCTTGTAAGATAATGTGCTGTCCTTTTGAAGAGAAAGGAAGGCAGGACAAATAATGTATCTTCACATTCTTCAAATTGATGATTTATTTAATCTACTGAGAGACTGTTCTGTTATTTGCAGGCAATCCTAAGTGCCAAATGCCATGCTATCAGGGATGCTCAAATCTTAGAGAGAGATCAGATAAAGAAAGAGATGACAGATGAAGAAAAACGTCTGGACATCATGATGGAGGTCAAAAGCTTTGTGATGTTATTTTGTTGTTGTTTCTTGTGATATTAGAGAAATGTAATACAAATTTAATAAAGAATTGAACTCCTTTACATTGGGTCTTCAAACTTTTGCTGGTTTAGATCTGGATTTCTCAACCCGTTTTCTGCAATACTCTAAGGTTCTGCTAGTTGTGTTTAGAGGTTTCAAGAGAGATTGTGATTTAATCAAATAAAAGTCATCTTCTGTTCTTAAACTTAGCTCACAGACCAAGCAGACATGTATCTATGTACACATTCAACATGTTATATCTTCAATTGGTACTGATATGACTGATGATTTTAGTAGCTTAACTATTGAACATTGTCAATACATTTTCATGTTATAAATAGAAATAAATTAAGAACATAAACCATTATTGTTAGATGATTATATTTATGTGAAATTATTCCCAAAGTCATCAGCCGGGGTCTTTGTGTATGACAAGGACAAGAGTAGCACAACTGTCCCACAGAGAGCATGTCGTAAGAATAGACTAACTGTGTCACATATCATAACACCGGCTATGGTTAGGTGATTTGTTTAGAGCAGCATAGGTGGCACCTAACAGCAGTGGGTCTACTTTGTTCTAGTGTTTGAGTCTATTAAAATTGGACTTGCACATTGGTTAACCACCCTCCACGGTACTTGTCCCCAATACAGCGGAGTAATAAGCTGCTCGAGCCTAGCCTGCTAAGCAGGAAATGCTCCTCCTGGCTACATCCAGCTCACATCAGAGCTGGAACCTGCACAGGGGCATTCATCCCTGCAGAAGTACAGGTTGACTAAGGCTAAGAAATTATTTAGTAAAAAAAACATGAAGTTGTACATGTATCTGGAGCAAGATATTACAAACTATCAGGAAATAAATTGGGAGATTTCATGAAGAATAGCAGCTTCCATCATATCAAGCCTATCCTTCAGCAGGTGAGAAACGACAAGGTAACAGCTCACCTCTTCAACAGCATGGTTATTCTAATCATTTGACTGTGAGGTGTGGAACATACGTAAAGCAGATACACAGAAGCTTTGAGTTGTTCAAACGGGAATTGAGTGAAGAACATTGACAATCTCTCTACAGGACAGAATTTACAATGCCAAAATCAGGCATCAAACTTCCTTTGATAACATCGTAGATACTACACTGTTAAAAAAATGTAAACGAGCCAGGTATGGGGTGCACATGTCTGACAACAGAAAGACACAAAAAGTGATGCCCTCGTGGCACTATAACTTTAAGCTTCCATTCAAATATCCGCTAATGGGATGGATAGATGGCCTGAGTAAATCTTTTGATCCAACATGGCATTCCAATACAAAAGAACGAAATTAGTTTAAACCCCAATAATACCTGGCATCATATACAGGTATATGCCTGATTGAAAACCAAAATTACAGATCTCCAACTTATCAGTCATACTAACGTACAGAGAGCTGTAGATAAGGTAATTTTCATGCAGGTGTTCCCTGACACCTGAAAATTGTGTCAAGCGTTCCCTATGATAGAAAGATTGAGAACAACTGATTTAAATGCTAGGACCTTACCCTGTTACTGAATGCCATACACACCTTTGGTCACTTGTTGAAGCCTATGCACCACATATCAGAATAATATTTTCAAATATTGAAATAAATTAAATAGGGTTAAAGGGGATGGCGTGATCTAGTGGCTAAGTGACACAGCACCGGCCGTTACCCTGGGGAAGCAAACCCTTAGAAAATGCAGGAGGAAGCAGATCCTTACAATAATAAATGCATGCTGAAGTCAGATGTACTAGGACGACAGGCGCAAAATAAAAACCACAGTGAATGCACTTCGCCTTGGGGGTTAGAGAAATAAGGCGAACGCAAAAAAAAAAGAAAATACAGTTAAGAATAAAATGCAGTTATCGTGGTTTCTATTGGAGACAAAATCACGTGATCTCCTAACATTAATGCGGCATCTTTCCTATGTTTATTATTGTAGACAAAATCACATGATCTGCTAATGTAACCATAGCACTTTCCTCTGCATCATTGAAGACAAAATCACATGTTTTGCTAATGTTACCTTTCCATTTTTCCTCTCATTATTATTGAAGAAAATGTTTAATTTAAAATTAGTGAAAATAAGGATGCAATTTTGTTTTCTATCAAGTTCATAAATTCGCTGAAATCTATCCACCTACACCTTTGTGGTGGTTCATGCCACAAGGAAGAGCTCCTATTCAAGATGAAGCTAGCTATATGAGCTTCAGTTGTGAGTGCTTGTATAGCTCCAAACTTTCAACCAGATTTCTCAAACCCTTCAATCCTGCACAAATTCACTGAAAGATGAAGGTATTTATATAGCATGCACTGCAGTTGAGGATTCTTCTTCTTCTTCTTCGTTCATCTTCAGACCTCAACTTCAATGACTCTAACGAAGGCAGCAGTCGACTCACGGCTCTGTACGCTTCCCTAGAGCTTCTCGGGG
The DNA here is from genome assembly GCA_036924085.1 of Ariolimax columbianus. Classification (NCBI taxonomy): domain Eukaryota; kingdom Metazoa; phylum Mollusca; class Gastropoda; order Stylommatophora; family Arionidae; genus Ariolimax; species Ariolimax columbianus. The sequence continues at coordinate 19,312,408 of JAVGWX010000019.1, forward strand.
AAGGACACTGCCTGTTACCAAATGCTACGTCTTTTGTTGGTATTCAGTGGACAGGACTGAAAAATATGTTCTGCATTCATGGGGGCTGTGCCGCAGGCACAAAGGTCTGTAGTGCCAATCTTGAACTTATTATACAGATGGTATCTAAGTCTTTTGTGACCTGTGCGTAGCTGGAGAATTATCACCTGGTCTTGCCTGGAGAGTTGATGGTAGGCATTGTTTTCTATGTGGCCAGGGTGGTCTTTTTTCGTTTTGCACTGTACGTTGCCCTGATGAATGCTTTTGTCTCATTATATGTTATTTCTATATCACTCTGCTGCAGCATTCCTCCCTCTCTGACAAGTCTGTCTCCTCGTTGCCTGGAATGTTGAAGTGGGATGGTATCCACTAGACTGTGTTTTTTTGAAGCACTGGAACAGGCGTTCGAGCGAGCCTGCCAGAGCACCGAGTTCATTTTTGTGCTGGTTCTTGAGCGCGATTAACACTGCGAGGGCGTCTGTGAAAATGACCACTTGCTTTTCTGCCTGCTCCTTATGGTCTATAAGAGTTTCAGCTGCTTATCTCAGAGCACTGGCTTTGGCACTGAAGTTGCTGCAGCGTTTCCCAGTGGAAAATGTTTAATTTAAAATTAGTGAAAATAAGGATGTAATCTTGTTTCCTTTCAAGTTTACAAATCCACTGAAATCTATCCACCTACACCTTCGTGGTGGCTCATGCCCATAAGGAAGAGCTCCCTGCACAAACTCACTGAAAGGTAAAGGTATTCACATAGCATGCACTGCTGTTGGGGATGAAGTGCTAAAGACTTCATTGTACTAGAACTCCATTTTTTATGAAGTCGGGTGATCAGTTTCACTTTCTTCCTGCATTTCCTTCCAGAAGAGTAAACCAGGTAACCATTTACAACTGAGTTGACTGGAGTGAATCAATAACAGGTATCTTCTTCTTCTTCTTCGTTCGTTCTCAATCTCCCACTACTAAACCCTGAAAGGGTAAGAAGCAGAATATAGTCCAGAGAACGGAATGCATTGTGTCGTAGTTTACAGCTTGGCTGCGATATTTGCACCTTTCGGTCCAACACATTACCGTTACAACATTACAACATAATACTGGGTTAGCATTCCCTCTTCGATCCCTTCTCCTTAGCCAGTCTGCCCTGCTGCAGCCTGTTATCCAGGATCACCGCGTAGAGGTGTAAAAGGTCTTGGCAGCTATGGTTCGCTGGCCCTGACGCTAGCAGTCAGCCATGGGTCGCTGACCACTGCAGCTCATGCAACTCAGCATCTTGATCCCCATTAACAGGTATAAAATGTGGTACCCTTTCAGTGAGACGCAAGCACTCTACCACTCTGCTCACAAACCTTCTAAATTTCTTCTTCAACTCTCTGTGCTTTATAGGTCTTTTCCTGTTGTTATTATTGTCTACCATCTGGTAGGTCTAAAGATCACCATGCAATGCTAACTATGGGCTTCTTTAATGTTTTTCCTTAATTTCTGAAATAGGTTGACCGTCAGAATGCCATTAAGCTTTACGAGGAGATTGAGAAAAGGAAAAAGGAAGAACAACTTCTGGGTGCTGCAAAACTCTTGGAACAAATTGATGAAATTGAGCAGGAGAAGCTTTTGGAGCTGGAACGCAAAGACCAGGAGAACCTGCAGATGCAAAGGTATATTTTACTGGTAGTTTACTGTGATCACCTGAGGGGTACCAAGGGAGAAAAGAATAGGTCCGTTGTAACCTTCTAGTAATGCAAGCAACATCATTATGTCAAATAAATTACTACGTAAACCCTAACTGTAGGAAAATACTATGATTGTTACAGTCATCTTGTAAGTAGACCAGCTGCAGTGATCATCTCATAAGTAGACCAGCTACAGTGATCATCTTGTAAGTAGGCCAGCTACAGTGATCATCTTGTAAGTTTGACCAGCTACAGTGATCATCTTGAAAGTAGATGAGCTACAGTGATCATCTTGTAAGTAGAACAGCTACAGTGATCATCTTGTAAGTAGACCAGCTACAGTGATCATCTTGTAAGTTTTACCAGCTACAGTGATCATCTGGAAAGTAGATGAGCTACAGTGATCATCTTGTAAGTTTGACCAGCTACACTGATCATCTTGTAAGTTCGACCAGCTAGAGTGATCATCTTGTAATTAGACTAGCTACAGTCATCTTGTAAGTAGACCAGCTACAGTGATCATCTTGTAAGTAGACCACCTACAGTGATCATCTTGTAAGTAGACCACCTACAGTGATCATCTTGTAAGTAGACTAGCTACAGTAATTGATCATCTTGTAAGTAGACCAGCAACAGTGATCATCTTGTAAGTAGACCAGCTACAGTGATCATCTTGTAAGTAGACCAGCTACAGTGATTGATCATCTTGTAAGTAGATTAGCTACAGTAATTGATCATCTTGTAAGTAGACCAGCTACAGTGATCATCTTGTAAGTAGAACAGCTACAGTGATCATCTTGTAAGTAGACCAGCTACAGTGATCATCTTGTAAGTTTTACCAGCTACAGTGATCATCTGGAAAGTAGATGAGCTACAGTGATCATCTTGTAAGTTTGACCAGCTACACTGATCATCTTGTAAGTTCGACCAGCTAGAGTGATCATCTTGTAATTAGACTAGCTACAGTCATCTTGTAAGTAGACCAGCTACAGTGATCATCTTGTAAGTAGACCACCTACAGTGATCATCTTGTAAGTAGACCACCTACAGTGATCATCTTGTAAGTAGACTAGCTACAGTAATTGATCATCTTGTAAGTAGACCAGCAACAGTGATCATCTTGTAAGTAGACCAGCTACAGTGATCATCTTGTAAGTAGACCAGCTACAGTGATTGATCATCTTGTAAGTAGATTAGCTACAGTAATTGATCATCTTGTAAGTAGACCAGCTACAGTGATCATCTTGTAAGTAGAACAGCTACAGTGATCATCTTGTAAGTAGACCAGCTACAGTGATCATCTTGTAAGTTTTACCAGCTACAGTGATCATCTGGAAAGTAGATGAGCTACAGTGATCATCTTGTAAGTTTGACCAGCTACACTGATCATCTTGTAAGTTCGACCAGCTAGAGTGATCATCTTGTAATTAGACTAGCTACAGTCATCTTGTAAGTAGACCAGCTACAGTGATCATCTTGTAAGTAGACCACCTACAGTGATCATCTTGTAAGTAGACCACCTACAGTGATCATCTTGTAAGTAGACTAGCTACAGTAATTGATCATCTTGTAAGTAGACCAGCAACAGTGATCATCTTGTAAGTAGACCAGCTACAGTGATCATCTTGTAAGTAGACCAGCTACAGTGATTGATCATCTTGTAAGTAGACCAGCTACAGTGATCATCTTGTAAGTAGAACAGCTACAGTGATCATCTTGTAAGTAGACCAGCTACAGTGATCATCTTGTAAGTAGACCAGCTAAAGTGATTGATCATCTTGTAAGTAGACCAGCTACAGTGATCATCTTGTAAGTAGACTAGCTACTGTCATCTTGTAAGTAGACCAGCTACAGTGATTGATCATCTTGTAAGTAGACCAGCTACAGTGATTGATCATCTTGTAAGTAGACTAGCTACAGTAATTGATCATCTTGTAAGTAGACCAGCTACAGTGATCATCTTGTAAGTAGACCAGCTACAGTGATTGATCATCTTGTAAGTAGACCAGCTACAGTGATTGATCATCTTGTAAGTAGACCAGCTACAGTGATTGATCATCTTGTAAGTAGACCAGCTACAGTAATTGATCATCTTGTATGTAGACCAGCTACGGTGATCATCTTGTAAGTAGACCAGCTACAGTGATCATCTTGTAAGTAGAACAGCTACAGTGATTGATCATCTTGTAAGTAGACCAGCTACAGTGATCATCTTGAAAGTAGACGAGCTACAGTGATCATCTTGTAAGTAGAACAGCTACAGTGATCATCTTGTAAGTAGACCAGCTACAGTGATCATCTTGAAAGTAGACCAGCTACAGTGATCATCTTGTAAGCCAACCAACCGCCGCAATTACATTAAGCATCATATGAAGTGAAAAGGAAACGTCAAGTTTACAGAAATAAGAGAAGAATCGTGTACATGTTGTGTATATACTCGAATCCATGTATTCAATCAGTGTCAGATACCAGGTGGCCAAAAAAAGCTACACATTTGTTCTACAAATTCATCTGATCACCCTTTAGAAGCTACCAACTTGTTTCTATGCTGGTTTGCCATTGAGACTCACATTTGACTATTAGTAGTAAGTTCTTAGTTCTTAGTCAACCTGTACTGCTACTGGGGCAGATGCCCCTGTGCAGGTCCCAGCTCTAGAATGAGCTGGATGTAGCCAGGAGAAGGGTGTCATGCTTAGCGGGCTAGACTCGAGCAGCTTAAAACTCTGCTGCGTTGGGACAAGCGCTTATGGAGGGGGGTTAACCGACGTGCAATTCCATCTTAATTGACTCAAACACTATAGCAAAGTAGATCCGCAGCCTGTTAGACGCCATCTATGCCGCTCTAAACAAACCACCTAACCATGGTTCGTGTTATGCCATGTCACACAGTTAGTCACCTCTTACAATATGCTCTCTGTGAGGCAGGGGTACTATTCTTGTCCTTATCATACACAAAGACCCCGGCGGACCACTTGGGACAGATAGTAGTAAGTTTGTGGGTGATTTTATTACTGCTGCTTGCTAGAACTAAGTAAGGTGCATCTCTTTGGGCTGGAGCCTCCAGGCTTTTCCATTGACATTTAGCCTTCCCAACAGTTTAGGCTCTGCACTCCTCTGCCTATTATATTGCAGGTAACTGTTAAGTGAGTCTGAAGAAAGCGAAGGCTGTCGGTGTGGATAATATCCCAGCAGAGCTCCTACAAGTGGGAGGTGAGGCGACAATCACTACCCTGACTTACATCTGCAATAGAATTTGGCAGACAAGAGTGTGGCCCACCTGCTGGACACAATCAGTCATTATACCACTGCCTAAATCGGGAAACCTAAATATGTGCCAGAACTATCGAACAATCAGTCTGATAAGTCATCCAAGTAAAGTTCTCTTGAGGATATTACTTAACAGACTGAATCCTCAGGGGGAGAATATCATTGCCGAAGAACAAGCGGGCTTTCGAGCGGGAAGGAGTACCATCGAGCAGATATTTAATCTTTGTTTACTGAATGAGAAGTACTCAGAGTATCATCAACTACTCTACCATGCTTTCATTGACTTTCGAAAGGCGTTTGACAGAGTGTGGCATGCGGCGCTATGGTCAACAATGAGGCATTATAAGTTCAACAGTGATATTGTGAGGGTAATTGCAAACCTTTATCAGCAGGCGACCAGCGCTGTCTCAGTAGCGGGAACGCTAGGCGATTGGTTCCGTACGACGGTGGGTGTGAGACAGGGTTGTATACTCTCCCCCACACTCTTCAATATCTTCTTGGAGAGAATAATGGAGACGACCTTAAAAGGACATGTTGGCACGGTTAAAATAGGTGACAGGCTTATCACAAACTTCCGCTTTGCTGATGATATTGATGTATTGGCAGGCACAGAAAGGGAACTCCAGGAGTTGATTGGTAGATTGGATAGAACGGCCCTGAGTTTTGGTATGGAAATAAATGCTGATAAAATGACGCTCATGACCAATGACGTAGCAGGGTTTCAATCTGTCATAGAGGCAAATGGGCAGGTACTTGAGGTGGTGAAACGTTTCAAATATCTTGGATCATTGATCAGCGAAGAGGGTTCGAAGCCAGAGGTAATTGCAAGAATAGCACATACAACAGCGGCACTGACTAGGCTGCAACCTATATGGCGAGACAAGTGCCTCGCCCTCGGCATAAAAGTCAGACTACTGCGCTCTTTGGTGCTGTCAATATTTCTGAATGCCTGCGAGACCTGGGCCATTACAGCAGATATCCAGGGCAGGATACGTGCAATGGAAATGCGGTGCTATAGAAAACTCCTAAATGTTACATATAAGGATCGTGTCACGAACGTAGACATCCATCAGAGAGTTGAAGACGCTATTGGTCCTTTTGAAGATCTGTTCACAGCTATCAAAAGACGAAAGATGGCCTGGTGCGGGCACGTCACGAGGTCCAACGGAATTACCAACTCGATACTCTTTGGATCCGTATCGGGACAGAGAGGGCGAGGACGTCCAAGAAAGAGATGGGTGGACAACATCACTGAGTGGTCAGGCCTTCGTCCCGGTGAGATACGTCAGGCGGCGACAGACAGAGAGGGTTGGCGTGGGATTTTCATGTCTTGATGTGTGCCTCAACGACCTGATGGGTTACGGGACGAACTGAACTGAACTGAACTGAACTGTTAAGATCTCATTGTGTGAGATCTTGTTACAGGACACATTTTAAAATCATCTCTAGGCGGTATTTCAACATCAATGGATTAGGAGTGAATATATACGAGGCGTGTTCAAATAAAACTGATCCAAACTGCAACAAGTGAACATTTGTACTATGCGCATGATGACGTCACTTCTAATGTAAACTACACATACCAACCATCAAGTTTGCACAATTTCATTATCCTCCAACTCATAGTTTCCTCAGCAGACCATTGAAAACATGGCGGATGTGAAGTTGAATCCGTCCAGAGTTGATCAGCAAGCTGTGATTCGGTTTCTAACAGCTGAAGGATGTCGACTAGTTGACATTCATTGCGGTGATTCCGTTTCACATCCGCCATGTTTTCAACAGTCTGCTGAGGAAACTATGAGTCGGAGAATAATTAAATTTTTCAAACTTGACGGCAGGTATGCGCTGTTTACTCCAGTAATTACGTCATCATGCACATCGTACATGTTCACTTGTTGCAGTTTAGTCCAGTTTCATTTGAACACGCCTCATATGTTGTGAAAGATGGCACAGGGCCTGACTGGCCACGTTTGGTGATTTCTGCTGCGTGTGTTTTATCCAACCGCATTCCTAGGATTGATCTATTGCTCCTCTGCTTGTTTTTGGCTCCTTTTCCATAAGTCTTCAATTCTCACTATGTTTTGCCACCCTATACACATTATCCTCTGTAGACACTTACGGACGAACGATTGGAGTTTCCTCTGTATTACCTTTGTCGTTCTCCAAGTTTCTGCTCTGTACAAGAGCACTATGGGATTAAACAATCTTAACTTAGTATTAGTCTTGATTTACTGCGTGTAAAAGTTTTTTTTTGTGTTTTTGGTTTTTGTATTTGCCTTATTTCTTTATTCCCCAAGGCGGTGTGTGTTGCACTGTGGTTTTTATTTTGCACCTGTCAGCCCAGTGCATCTGATTTCAGTATGCATTTTATGTAAGGGTCTGCTTCCTCCTGCATTTTCTAAGGGTTTGCTTCCTCAGGGTAACGGCCGGTGCTGTGATGTGGATCGAACCCAGCACCTTCTGATTGTGAGCCGTGTCACTTAACCACTAGCCTATGCCGTCCCCACATAAAAGAGTAATATTACTCATTGTGGGCATTCAACAGCAACTACAACAATAGTCAGTTTCTAAATCGAGGATTTTTATTTTGTCCAACTATTCTGTAATGAAAACAGTAAACAGCTCTTACAAACAACAAGCAGGCATGTTGGTTTATGAAGAAAGTAGAGCTCAGTGGTCTCGAGGTAAGGTGTCCACCTCGGGTGCCAAAAGTTGCAGGTTTGAATCACGGTGGAGATCGTGATTTTTTCACGTGGATCTTCTGGTAAAAATTCTGCTGATCTCTGGGTAGTGAGATCGGACTCCAGTGTTCAGTGTTGAGGACGTTAAAATTCTCTTGGCAGTAGGAAATAAAAAAGAGTAGGCTTAACGGCCACTGCCCGGACAAAATTCAATAATACAAGTTAAAAAACTAGCTGTACCTTCCCCCAGGTCTAGTAAACAACAGGAGCTTCTAAAATACATACTATGCATAGTTAAAACCTTCGGCTACCTGGCAGCAGACATTAACGGGCCTGTTTGAATACCATGATTCCAAGTATTCATTGTTGTTGTTGTTATCCAATAGCTGCTGAGCAAGTCTGCTCTTGGCAGTCTAATGCCATTCTTGTATAGATACAGGTCTTCTTCAGTTGTGTCACTGCTCCGTGCAGTGTGTTGGCAATTGTCGGCAGTGCATGTAAGAATCTTTTCCTCGTGTCCGCAAGCTCCTTGCACTCAATGAGTAGGTGTCAAACTGTTTCATCAGGATGAGAGCAACATCCGCACAAGGGCAGGTGCTGGGGATTGATGCGGTTCAAGTGGCTATTGACTCTGATATGTCCTGTTTGGAACTGAAAGATGAGACTGATCTCTTCTATGTAGTTTATTTTTGTCTTCATTACTTTTTGGCTGTGACATTTAGCTAAATACACTGCAACCTGTTACTCCCATCACCCACCACCTCTTCATCCAGATTTCCTAACTATTATTCTTAGTCAGTGGTTTCATTTGTTAATCATTCGTTTCATTAGTTAATCAAATGTTTTATTATGTTAATCATTCGTTTCATTAGTTAATCAGATGTTTTATTATGTTAATCATTCGTTTCATTAGTTAATCAAATGTTTTATTATGTTAATCATTCGTTTCATTAGTTAATCATATGTTTCATTACGTTAATCATTCGTTTCATTAGTTAATCATATGTTTCATTACGTTAATCATTCGTTTCATTCCAAGTATAGCTTTTCCTGGTGTAGCACATTCTCAAAGGTCTCATCATTTTCTTTGGACCTTTCAGATACATTGAGAAGCTCATGGAGGAGGACCAGGAAGCGATAGAAAAGAAGAAACTTGAACAACAGATATTAAGAGTAAGTATTTTTTTTTTTTTTTTTTTTGCGTTGGCCTTATTTCTCCATTCCTTATGGCGGTGTATGCAGCACTATGGTTTTATTTTGTGCCTGTCGGCCCAGTGCATCCGATTTTGGCGTGCATTTTATGTAAGGGTCTGCTTCTTCCTGCATTTTCTAAAGGTTTGCTTCGCTGGGGTAACGGCAGGTGTTGTGATGGGGAGCGAACCCAGCACCTTTGGGTTGTGAGCCGTGTCACTTAACCACTAGCCTACGCCATCCCCTGAGTAAGTATTTGACTTGATGCGCAAGAATGCCCAATCTATAGGGAAATGAGATGCCAGACCTGGCCAGAGGATGCGGAGCTGAGACAAAAGCTGTGGGGCAGCCGCTCCGACCTGGTGAAGACTACAGACTTCATCATGGCGACTGGCCTGCAGATATAGCATGACCAAAAGATCCTGAACGCAAAGAAAGAAGAGAAGACTTGATGCACCAAAGGGGTTCCTGGGGCAAACAGAATAGGACCACTGTTTCCATCCTTCATTTTGTTGTTGTCTGTCCATTGTTTTAGAAGAGAACCATTTTTGTCATCTGTCAATCAGATGACAATATGACTTGCGCGTGAATTGAATTTAAGTGATGGAGAGTTGCGCACCGTCAGCCTCGCTCTCTCGTCCTGATTCCATCTGATCCAGTGGAAAGATATGATCAGGATGACTGGAACAGTAATCTGGATGCAGTGAACGACCAAGGGGATCTCGGAGCTCTACAGCATATTGCTGGTAGTCGATCAGCCAGGGGTTCATCCGCAAAGTCCATTTTTCACATACTTAGGAGGACAATCCCTATATCACAATAGGCGTATTAGACCCATCATGTTGTAAGAGGTCACTGAAGAAGGTGCATGGAGTTGGCAACCTCAAGATGTAAAAAGTAATTGCTATAACACCGTATCAGACTTTCCTAAAGGGATAGCGAAATGCAGCCTTCGAGCTGTGATTCAACAAATGGACCTGAAAAAAACAAACATGGACTTTGATGGCTTGTCCTTGGAAAATGAATTGGAAATAATGTAGAAAAAGAAAGCAAAAAAATTTTTTGGAAAAAATAACTTAGATTCTTTGTCTTCTAAACCTTGGAAAAGGAAAATTTGAAAATATTAAGGATGAGGGAAAGAGAGATACAGAGAGAGAGATAGAGAGAGAGAGAGAGAGAGAGAGAGAGAGAGAGAGAGAGAGTGAAAGAGAAACATTTCCTGCCATGACAAACGTTAATACTATAGAAGAGGGCAATGAAAAAGAAGAAAGTTTTTTTTTCGAAGAAGAGTTAAATAATGAAAAATTGCTCATAGAACTAACTTAATTGCATATGGATACCTCCAAATGTAATGAGATCCTGTCATTGCTGAAAGTGTCTATGACAGAGCACGAACTGAATAGCTCCTGTGGTGGCTCAGGATTTTCTCTCATTAATAACCGAGAGTGATCTGATTTGAAATTGGTATGTTGGGTCACAAGCTCACAATCCCTTTGCCAAGTGGGCCCTCAGAGTTGAGAAGAAAAGAACTAATACTATATTATGTTTGATGGCTTTTATTAAATGAACTAGCAGATGCAAGCAGAACATATGTTCGTCAGTGGAGCTGCACTATTGATAAAGGTTTTAAACAGAAAATTTGAAGAGAAAAAAAATCATGACTCGGCTAGGATTTGCACCACGGGACTTTAGCACTCTGGGCAAATGATCACACCTCTAGACTGCCATACTGTCTGGAAGTAAAGTTTCACATGTATGTAGAAAGTATGTAATGTTGATGTGTTTTGAGTATGCAGGCAGATAGAAACATGATACATGTCATACAGAAATGACCTTGTTTCATTGATTACAAAAAATGAGCACACTCTACGCTTATGTAAATTCAGTGGCAGTTACAGCTGGAATATAAACAATCCACAACTGTTTCTCTGTCTCAGTTATTTATTTATTTACGTAATAATAGAATGGAATATATTGATCAGATTTTAAACAAAAAATGGATACTAGTATGACGTACGAAGAGTCAAAACGGCTTATCAAAGCCAGATACATGACCAAATGGGAAACCGAACATACTGGTTACACAAAAAACGATGCCTATTACCAGTTGAACCGAAGAGAGCAGGTCGTTGTCTTCAGACTTCGCACTGGCCACAATAGACTGAGATACCACCTATTCAACAAATTGAAGATAGGTGGTACCGACGAATGCCCGTGCGGTACTGGTAAAATGACCGCTGAACATCTGCTGCAGAACTGCCCGACATACGAGGATCAGAGAGAGCAGATGTGGCCATCACCAGTGGAACTGCAAGACAAGCTCTATGGCAGTGTCGACAGCCTCAGGATGACCGCCGCTTTTTTCGAAAAAATAATGGTTACTGTCTGACTGCGTACGAAGAAGAAACAAAAAATGGGAAGAAAAAACTGTTAGGGCTTATCCGAGATTTGAGCCCTGGACCTTCCTTTTTTTTGGTGCTATAGTAATATCTAAACTATATTTATGAAACTTTGTTTATTTATATATTTGTCTGAAGACACAATAACTTCCAAACGAATGACATACCAAGCTGAAACTTTAACTGATTATTCTGTGGTCAATTTCTAGATCAGTGCAACTTATTTCAATTCGCTATGTCATTTCCTTCAGCAAGTTATGGGCATATGGGTATAAGGCTGCACATAAAATATTCTTAACCACCAAATACTGAGTCGATGAACTGACACCATAATTGATTATGACAGAACAAAAAAATTCAAAATTTTAAATTTCCTAATATTTATTGTACAAAAATGATTTACTTTATCTGTATTTACAACCGAATTACGTGTATTAAAAATGTTCATGGCGAAGCTGGTTATTAAGTCTAGTATATTTATATTATTTGCAAGTATCATGTCCATGCAGAATGCCGATTCACACAACCGCAATCTTTTTGGCTGTTATAAGTATCTTGGCAAGTGTGCAGTATGGTAGGTTGCCATTACTTTCTGTACGTGGTGGAGTGAAGAAAAAAAAAATGGACACAAGCGTGATTTGAACCAGGTGTTTTATGAAAGTGAAATGGACGCTTCACCCCTAGGCCACATAGCATTCTTATGGAGAAAAAAACCCACACAAAATAGTAATCTGTCATACACCAAAGGAAATGAAGAGCCCATATAAATTACAGATAACTCATATTGCTAACTAGAATATAATCTTCTCTTATCAGGGAGACCTAAATAAAGCCAATGCTGAGCTTTTGAAGAGAAAGGAACTGAAAACTTTGCAGGAAAAGGCAGAAGAACTGAGAGTGCTGGAGTTCCAAAAACAGAAAGCTGTGAGTTCTTGTGCTTTGGTATCATTTGTTTTTATTATAAAAACTAATGTTTGCTTTTTATTGAACATTGTATGCGAATGTTAAATGTAAGATGTGTTTTCTTTTCCATCTTGAAGAGTGTACCATATGTAACATTAAGTTGCTGGATATTCTTAGGATGACTGGAATTTTGGATAATGTTCTAATTTTTCTTAGTTGTAAAAATTGTGTTCTCTTGCAGTCTCTCTTTGTTTTGTATTTTTTAGGATGGAGGAGGCGTGTGGGGGGGGGGGGGGGGGTTAATGTCCAGCCTGGTAAACGAACTGACCAGACTATAATAGTCTGGGTCAGGTGAAACAATCTGATCAATTATGTTAAATTATGTTAGACAGTGTCAGGTGTAACAAACTGATCAATTATGTTAAATTATGTTAGATAGTGTCAGGTGAAACAAACTGATCAAGACCACACCTCATTTCCAATCAGCTGTTTCATGGCGTTCTGGCTAGCACGGTTGTAATTGGCATTGTGATGCTCTTAGTGGTGAACTTAATGAGGTACCTTGCATTGTGCTACAGCCAGAAGGATCACAGTCCACCTTCTGAAGCATGCTTCAGAATATGAGAAGAGCTACTGTAACCCACCATGAATTAAAGTTGTCAAGAGTTCCTAACAAGTGGCATTAGCAACAACAATAAGAACACCAGCGCTGTTTTGTAATTATTATTTTTGCTTCCACGCAATCGTTTTTTGTTTTCTATTAGCTGTATTTTTTCTCTCTCTTAATCTGTCTATTTTTTCTTGCTTTCTTAACGTTTGGAAAGTTATTTTTCTTGATGATCTCATGTTATTATTGCGTCAATATTATGCATGGGCAAAAATATTTTAAAACCTACATTTTATGCTAAAGCATAAACATTTTAATTAGGATAATCTTTGATGCTACCAAAGATGGAATATATGCAGCAATGACAAAGTGTAAAACAAATTTATTTAGAAACAACAGCAGCAAGAGGACACATAGTACTTTGACACCTTTACTTCTATAGCCATCTACTTGTTAGAAGTGGCATGAAGAAGAAGAGAAAAAAGAAGAAGATCTTTCTCATTTATGACACAAGTAATAGAAATATTTATGCAAATGAAAAGTAAAATGATGTGGGGTAAAAAAAAACTTGTTAAACTCCAATTTTTTATTTGTAAAACTTGCATATAAGTTTCTTAGCTCTAATACTTATCTTACATTTCCATTCACTTATACCGTTAAGCATCATACTTACTTAGTCGCTCCTCTTCTACCGTGAGGTGTAGAGGTGTTAAGCATCATATGGAAAGTTGCCTTTCTGAGCTAAACCTGTTGTATTGGTTTTTGTAGGGGGATCAAGATGCTGAGCAGTGCATGAGCTGGCTGCTAGCTTCAGGGCCAGCCAACCAGAGCTGTCAAAACTCTTCTACACCTCCATGCGGGGATCCTGGATAACAGGCTGCAACAGAGCAGACTGGCTAAGGGGAAGGGATTGAAGAGGGAAGGCTAACTCTGTACTCAGAAAGACCTGCAGGATGTGTCAGACTGAAAGGTGCTAATATCGCAGTCAAGCTGTAAACTATGACACAACACATTCCGTTCTTCGGACAAACATCCTGCTACTTACATAGACCCTTTCAGGCTTTGGTAGCAGAAGATTAAAAGCAAAGAAGAAGAAGAAGAAGGTTGTTGTAGAATTTTTGTTATCTATCCATCCACCACACCCCTTTCCTCATACCCTATAGCTGGATGTTCTTGCATTGTAAACCTGCAGTGGTAGTTGATCAGGTTGCATTCTCATGAGATGATGCAGCCATCTTTTAATCTGCGTTGTTATATATTCAGCACCATATTTCTAATGTCATCGCTTCAGGTGGCACCGCTGACTTTTCTTAGTCATTACATTTCACACGTTGTTATTCTCATCCTGTACCTTGGATACGGGCGAAGTTTGATAATGAAAGCACAAAGTTTGTATAAATATCTATTTATGAACACCAAACATGGCATATAAGGCAGAAACAAGTTCTCTGCAGTTTGAGCGGCGTAATTCTACTTGTCTAAGATCTTGTACGCTGTTTAGACTCATAGTTGAGCCTTTTCTGATGATTGTTCTGCAAAGAGTTTCTTCTGATGTTTCTCTATCATTTCTGTGATCTGGAGCCCAGGTAACTGCTTGGGAGCTTCCTACTGTTCATTCTAAGCATATGTCTGATGTATGTTTGCCGTATTTTCCTTGTGAAGTGGAGCATGTAGCCATGGTCTGTCAAGGTCTTTGTGTATGGCAAAGACCAGAAAGACAGAATAGTTCCACTGCCACTCAGAGAGCATGCCATAAGGAGTGACTAACTGTGTGACATGGCTCAACACCAGGCATGGTTATGTGGTTTGTTAAGCGCAGCATAGATGGCGCGCAAGAGGCTGCAGGTCTACTTTGCTTTAGTGTTTGAGTCTATTAAGATGAACTTGCACATCGGTTAACGTCCCCTCAAAGAAGTTGGTTGTATACAGACTCTAAACCAGTATAATGATGTTCAGTTAAGTTAAGTTAACTTAGTTGACAGTCAGGTGGCTTGCTAGACTGGGATTACAGTATGCCAGGGTTTGAGTTCACGGGTGGACAGAAAAAAAACCAAGTGGTTCATGCCTGGTATGACCACTCCTCTATTTTACTCAGTTGTAAATGGGTACCTGATGTATGACTTGGGTAATGTAAAAACAGCAAGGAAAAGAACTGACCACACCACCTCACATAGATTGCGGCTTGGTACAAGAAGAGTCATCTTCAACCCCAATGACAATTGTTGCCATGGAACTGATCTTTACCTTTTACCTTGTGATGCTAAAACATATTTCTGGTTCGTGTTTTCTCTTATTAGCTTGTTGGTCTTGAATTTTTCCCAGCCAATGTTCAATGGTTTTCTAAGACATTTATTTTAAAAAGCAATTAGTTTATTTTCTAGAGTCTATGTTGGAGTTCAGCTTACACATCCATGTATATATAGTGTCTATGTTGTTTTCCAGTTTACATATCCATATGTATATGTATAATCTAATTAAAATCTATATGATTCATGCCAGAGTAAGTCCCTGACCTGTTTGTTCCTTTCCTTTGCAGGAGCGAGAAGCAGCATTTGAAAAAGAACAAGAGAAAATTCGAATTGAGAAAGAAAGAGAAATTGCAAAGCTGAGAGGTCTTCAAGAACGAGCAAAGGATGAGCAAGCTGAACGAGATGCACTGCGTGCCAAGCGAGCACAAGAACAAACAGAAAGAGAGTGGCGTAGAAAAGAGGCAGAGGAGGCAAAGAAGAAGGCAGAGCTTGAAGATAGTCTGAAGCAGTCTCGTACCATACAGATGCAACAGAAGGAGCATTTAATGGCTGTTCAAGCCCAGAGGGAAAGGATAGAGTTTGAAAGAGTGCTCAGGTATGTAGAGAGTGGTTTGGGTTAAAAATACACAGTCTTAGTCAACCTGTACTTCTACAAGGGTGGTTGCTTTTTGTCCATATCCTAACTCTTGTGTGAGTTGGAGATGGCTGGTAAGTGCTTTTCTCTGGTTAGTGGGCTGGGGTCGAGCAGTACTACATTCTTTGATCTTGTGCGGGTCCCAGCTCATGTGTCAGTCAGTTCTGTTTCAGGCAGCACATGTTGTCCAGTGGATCGAGTCGTGAATGTTGTGCATCTTGAGTGTGTTTCATTCCACAGAGCATGGGGGTCTTCCAGTAGTTCTCTTTTATGCGTTCGGGCACCATAGAGTGGCACGATTGATTTTGACGGGATCACCAGGATGTACGTGTTACAAAGTCTATGTGTGGAGCAGAATGCTGGACGGACAACAGACTTCTGATTTCTAAAATGAATTTTGGTATTCAGTCTCATAGGCACCAACAAAACACTAAAACCTTAAAGCATCTCAACACCTCCGCTCTTAGAGATAACTACACACAGCAATAATTTGCTCAGACTCTGGGAGATTAGCTAAATAAAATGGATAGTGCTGTGACTGACATAGAATCCAGTTGGGCCACCTTTATCAAAATGGTTCACTCTACTGCCGTTGATGTTCTTGGTACCTCTAAACGCAACCATCAAGATTGGTATGATGACAACTGTGAATTGATCAAGCCCCTTCTAAACAAGAAGTGACTGTACAGCGACAGCTCCCTGATATGCATAATACGTAGGTCAGTCAAAAGGCTGAAGAGATTCAGACTTTTGTTCACAATCATGATATGAGGAATTTTTACAGTGCCCTTCAGGCTGTCTAAGGTCTCTATAGATCAGATCTGGCACACTCTTAAGTGAAGATGGCAATTCTGTAATCAGTGAGAAAGATAAGCTACTGGTAAAATAGGTCAAACATTTTGCTTAAGTCCTTTATAGACCCTCAACTGTTAAGGAAAAGACAATTGATCATCTACCATAAATAGAAATGAATGAGAGCATGGCTGATCCTTCGACCGAGCAGGAAACTAGGGCCGCGATTTATCTCTTCTGAAACGATAAAACTCCAGGAGTTGACTCCATCCCAGCGAAGATCTGTAAAGCTGGCGGTCAAAAGAGTGTTGAGAAGCTCATTCAGTTGTTTGGCGAAATGTGGAAGAAAAAGAGCATCCCACAAAAATTCAAAGATGCGTCCATTGTTTATATATAAGCGAAAAGGTAGTTAACAAATATGTGATAACCACAGAGGGATTTCTCTGCTGTGCCTCGGAGGAAAAGTGCTTCCCAAAATACTTCTCTGCAGACTAAATCTTCACCTGGAGCAATGGTTACTGCCCGATAACTCAATGTGACTTACAAAAGCAGCGTGGGACCATCAATATGATCTTTGCTGCTAAGCAGATCCAAGATCAATATTGAGAACAGAATATTTCACTCTATATAACATTTGTGGACCTCACTAAAGCATTTGATACTGTAAATCGTAACGGTCAGAGAAGAGTTATGGTCAAGTTTGGGTGCCCGGCAACATTTGTTGCAATGGTGTGACAATTTCATGATGGCAGGCATGCCCAAGTTATTGATCAGGAAAACTATCTGCCCTCTTTAATGTTACTAGCTGTGTGAATCAGGTATGTGTGCTGGCCGTGGCTCTTTTCAGTATGATGTTTTCTGCCATGCCGTGGAATGTGAGCAGCGATTGTAACGTCGGAGTTGGGCTTCAGTTGGGCATGCCCAGGATATACCGCTGGTTCTGCACGTGGAAAGCCTCCAGTCTTGACATGTCATTTTTCAGTAATGTCCAGGTTTTGAAGCCATAAGTCAGGACTGGGACCACGCAGGACTGATAGAATCAGAGTATTCTGGAGTAAATGAGTGAAACAATTTGTAATTTTTAATTAATCCTCAATCTGCAGAGCACAGAAAGAACTTATTGACAAACAGAAGAGAGAGGAAGAATGTGTCCACAAAAAGCGACTGGCCCTTGCAAATGATGTGCGAGCCCAGATCAGGGAGAAAGAGCAGGAACGTATTTCTGAAAGGAATGCTTTCTTTGAAGAAGGAGTCAAACTGGATGAGGAAGCAAGAGCAAGGAGGCTGAAACTAGAATCAATGAAGAAGAAGAAGCTTTGTGAACTGAGGTAGGTCTTGATGTCTCAATGTGCTATAGAATGTTTTTACAAAAATACAACAATGAGGGGAGTCTATTTCAGTGCATTTTCTCGTCTGTCTGTCAGTTTAATTTGGGCTGCTCACTTCATTACTTCCAAGCTGCATTCCATATATAATATAATATAGATATATACTTTAGTTGCTCATAAATTCATGTACCTGGATACTTCATCAACAACAAGCTTTCTCAAGATTACTTCATGTACCTGGTGTCCTTCATCAGTGACAATCTTTCTCTAGACTTCACTTCATTTACCTGGGGTCCTTCATGAGTGACAAGCTTTCTCTAAACTTCACTTCATGTACCTGGGGTCCTTCATCAGGGACAAGCTTTCTCTAGACTTCACTTCATGTACCTGGGGTTCTTCATCAGTGACAAGCTTTCTCTAGATTTCACTTCATGTACCTGGGGTCTTTAATCAGGGACAAGCTTTCTCTAGACTTTGCTTCATGTACCTGGGGTCCTTCATGAGTGACAAGCTTTCTATAGACTTCACTTTATGTATCTGTGGTCTTTCATGAGTGACAAGCTTTCTCTAGACTTCACTTTATGTACCTGGGGTCCTTCATGAGTGACAAGCTTTCTCTAGACTTCACTTTATGTACCTGGGGTCCTTCATGAGTGACAAGCTTTCTCTAGACTTCACTTCATGTACATGGGGTCCTTCATCAGTGACAAGCTACTCTAGACCAAGAAATTGACAGTCGCATTGACAAAGTTGCTGCCACATTTGCTAATCTCAGCGAGTGTTGGTGAAAATAAGAAATTTTCAATTAAAAGCCATATTACAATGCATGTGTTTGCCAACATGCTCCTATATGATAGGGGAACTTGTACAACCTATGCCAAACAGATGAAAGGATGAACACTTTTCATCTACAACATATTGAGATCCATTCTTGGAATTTCATGGAGGAACAGAGTGACAAGTGCAAAGATGCATTCTTACACTGGTCTCCCAAGCATGTAAACTCTCTTTAGGCAGTAAAGAGTACAATAACTTGGATATGTTCAGTGCATGTTTGATAGGAGCATATCGATAGACATTTTCTATGAACAGTTGGCTGATGGCAAAAGAACAGTTGGTCAGCCACAGCGAGGTTGAAAGATGTTTGTAAGTGTGACATGAAGGCATTGAACATGAGTCTGGCATTCTGGGAAGGGGAAACTGTAGACCAATCCAATTTGAGGTATACCCTGAAGAGCGATCTCAGACTGGGCGATTAGAAGCTCTTGAAACATGGAGAAGTGAAACAACACTGCAGCAAGGAAAAAAGAAAACCTAAAACTCAGTAGAGAGTTATCACTTCAAGGTCACATCATCCTATAATCAGTCATGACTGAAAGATATTATATATATTGATATTACCATACCTATATGTGTGATGAGTATAATAATTTTTTAGCATCTACAGAAATCTCTTGCATTTTCTGTTTGCACAAAAGATCTCTACAAACTGAAAATATTTTCAGTTTTATTATCTGTTTGTCAGACTTTATGAACACGCTAGGTTTTAAAGCTATAACCCAAAATTTACTAACATTTTATAATTCATGTTACTGATCTTCAATCAAATTGGCATTAGTCTATAAGAAATTTTTAGTTTTAAAACTGTCTGAAAAACATCTTTCACAGTTATCATCAAACATCAAAACCTATCATCAAACATCAAAACCTATCATCAAACATCAAAACCTATCATCAAACATCAAAACCTATCATCAAACATCAAAACCTATCATCAAACATCAAAACCCATTGCTCCTCTCAATGCAAAAGTTATTTACCACATCTGACCAGTCTTCATGGTCCTGGACACTCTCTTTGCCTCTCATCAGATGTAACCATTTAATCATACTTTCTGTTGATCCTTTCTTGATGTTTATATATGTTCTCAGAATGTTCGATCAAAGGGAGAACAAACATTTGATTAAACTAATTTGTTTTATGCCCTGTGGTACATGAGACTTCCACATGGATTTTCCATGCCTTTCTGTCTTTGACAACAATTTGCGCTGTGCCCATGTCAGAGATGCGCAGCTCATGCTCCATTGTGAATCTCCAAGTACTTCTTGGTCAATCCATCTTTCTGTTACCCTCTGGTGTCCATGTAAGTGCTGTTTTTGCTGACATGTCTGGACTCAGTCTCATGACATGCACCAGCCATCTCTTTCTCCACTCTCTTATAAGGCTATCCACATCTTCTTGATTGGTGTCCTGTAAGAGTTTGTCATTGAAACATTCTTTTATTATTGTTAATGTCTATAAAAGCGTTCTTTTCGTCTAGTTTTCAGCTCCTCACCTTCGTTGAGCATAATTACTTGACAGATTAAATTAAGATCGTTGATTTGTTCATCAATTAGTTTTAGTTTTGTCGTGACAATCGAGGCAAAATATGATTTTCTTGCAGGAAAATGGGAATACCAGAGCAGTACTTAACTTTGGTTGATAGAAAAGTTCAGTTTGTTCCATCAGGAGAGAAAACTTAGGGTATTCCTTGAAGATTTAAGTTCCGTTCTTGTAAAACTATTTTGAATTGAGGTTACAGGAATGAATTTAATTGTTATTTGTTGCACGTTTGTTAATTACACTTTTTCATTTGTATTTGCATTTCATTTTTTTTAAATTACTGTTTTAAAAAAAAATATTAATTTGACTTTCTCTTTCCCACCGGGTTCTGCTACCAGTATCACTCTCCAGGGTGTGACCTATCCATCTCCATCGTTTCTTCTTCACCTCATGCCTCACTGACTGTTGGTTTGATCTGCACAACATGTCGACATTTATGACCTTATCATCAATAACACCTCAATGATATCCATAACCACTCGAGTTTCCCTATTGCCAGTCACTTCAATGGTCTTAGACACCAGAGTAAGGCGGATGTTAGTGTCACCGGCCTAATTTCTTGCTTCTCTGATGATCGTCATCGATTCACCCTTGAGAACAGACTAATCTCCAGCATGGGCTGCTTCCAACCACATAGCATTAATAACTTCTGTACCTTTTCTTAATATCTCATACTGACCCCCATCTATTTGCCTTTTCTCCCACCTATGTTTCTCCGAAAACCTTTCCCCCCCACTTATGTCACTCCCTTTTTTTTCCCCACTTAGATCACTATTTTGTCTTTTCCGTATTTGGCTGTCACTGACTAATCCGGCAGTTTCTCACTTCTTATGTCCTCCTGGCCACCTAATCTGACCTTTGTCTATCCCTGGGAGTCCAGCTCCTGACATGATAAGTTGTGATGTGAGATGTATTATCAGATATGTACGAAAATGTTTCCTTATATGAGACGTGTTTAAATGAAACTGGACCTAACTGCACCAAGTGAACATACATTCGATGGGCATGATGACGTAACTTCTGATTGTAAACATCACACATCAACCGTCAACTTTGCAAAATTTCATTAACCTCCGACTTATAGTTTCCTCAGCAGACCGTTGAAAACATGGCGGGTATGATATGGAATCTGTCCAGAGTTGATTAGCAAGCTGTGATTCGTCTTCTAACAGCTGAAGGATGTCGACCAGTTGGCATTCATCGCAGAATGCAGGCAGTGTATGTTGACAAATGTGTGGTGAATGTAAGTTCTGGAAAAGGTTCTCCCAAATTGCTGCATAAATTTTGCGATAGCATCTTCTGATGCAACAATATGCTCCTGACCTGGTCTCGGAAGATCGTTCGTTAACTCACGTCCTTTTTTAAACATCGTTGTTCAGTTCTTCACTGTTGTCTATGACACACTTTTATCACCATACACTGCCTGCATTCTGCGATGAATGTCAACTGGTCGACATCATTCAGCTGTTCGAAACCGAATTGCTGACCAACTCTGGATGGATTCCGTATCACACCCGCCATGTTTTCAACGGTGTGCTGAAGAAACTATGAGTCGGAGGATAATGAAATTTTGCAAATTTGATGGTCGGTATGTGCTGTTTACATCAGAAGTGACGACATCATACATATGTTCACTTGGTGCAGTTTGGTCCGTCCGGTTTCATTTGAACACACCTTGTATGTTGACATCCCCTATTAATGTATTCTTCCCTTCTTCTATTATTCGCTAGTTCAACATTGCTGTTATTTATTGTCCTTGATGAAGGCCTATTGGTCGTAACGTAGGTTTCGTTTGTGTTTTCATCTCAGTGCGTTATCTGACCATACCTGTTTTTAATTTTAATTAAATTTTATTTTCATTAACTTTAGTTTTTTTTCGTTCATTCTTCTGACCTTATCATGTCGATTTAAACCCAAATTTTATGCGCAAGTAGATCTCAGGACCTGATTTAAGTTGAAAATCCTGATCTTTGTCATGAATCTGATCTATGTTCAGAGTTTAGCCAATGTAATAAAGGCTACCCATGCCATCTGAATTCTTTAGTGGATGTCATTTTCTGTGCTCCCAAATTTGTCCACTTGCTGCCCAGATAAAGGAATGAATCTATATCTTGGAGGATAGCCGTTTCTAACATAATCTGAATAATCTCCCATGTATTTATTCTCATAATTTTAGTCTTTCTTCATGAAGCTACATTGTCTTAGTCTTAGTTGACCTGTACTTCTACCAGTGCAGATGCCCTTGTGCAGGTCCCAGCTCTAGTATGAGCTGGATGTAGTTGGGAAGAGGATTTCCTGCTTAGCAGGCTAGGCTCAAACAGCTTATTACTCCGTTGTGATGGGACAAGTGCTGTTAACGGAGGTTAACCGATGTACGAGTCCATCTTAATAGACTCAAACACTAGAGCAAAGTAGACACACAGCCTGTTAGACGCCATCTATGCTGCTCTTAATAAAACACCTAACCATGCCGGTGTTATGTCATGTCACATAGTTAGTCACCTCTTATGACTTGCTCTCTGTGAGGCAGTGTTGCTATTCTTGTTCTAATTTTTAAAAATTTTTATTTTTATTTTTGCGTTCACCATATTTTCTCTAATCCCCAAGATGGTGAACGTTGCACTGTGGTTTTCATTTTATGCTTGTCGGCCCCGTGCATCCGGCTTCAGTATACATTTTACATAAGGGTCTGCTTCCTCCTGCATTTTCTAAGGTTTTGTCCTCAGTCAAGGGGCCCGGGATGATTCACTTGCAGGAAATATATTAGTACAATGTGTAAGATTAGCTGTTCTTTAATATGATCATTTTGATCATACTATTAATTCTTGTTTGTCACTATGTATATCCAGAATTTGTGGGAGGGGGATTTGATTGGTTGATTGAATCACATGATTGTAACTCATGACGTGTGAAGTCCAGACTGCAGGGTTCAAATCCCAGATGAAACTTAATATTTTTTTCCTTTTTTATTTTAAATCTGATCAATACATTCAATTCTAATATGGCATCATTTTAGGACAACCTCAAAACAAAAATTAAATAGATTGGGAGACAGCTTTAGTTTGGTTCTTTTCCAACCGTAAGCGGCAGCAAATTTACATCTCTTTTTTGAAATCAATAAAGCGAGCTATATTTGTTTATGAAATGTAGCATGTTTCTGTCTGCCTGAAATGTCAAAATGAACCTAAATAAGATTCTTCCTTTCTGAAACGTTATTTTCAATCACCTAGGGTGTGTGTTCCTCACCTAGGGGCTAGAGATCAAATCCTAAGAGACACATAGGATTTTGTTTTCTTCTCATTTCCTGTTTAAAATATAATTTAAACTTTTATTAATACATTCTATTTAATTATAATCTCATTTGTTAAATAACTTCAGGGATC
The DNA here is from genome assembly GCA_036924085.1 of Ariolimax columbianus. Lineage (NCBI taxonomy): Eukaryota > Metazoa > Mollusca > Gastropoda > Stylommatophora > Arionidae > Ariolimax > Ariolimax columbianus. Next base: position 19,335,906 of record JAVGWX010000019.1, read on the forward strand.
AAGATGCTGAGCAGCGCATGAGCTGCAGTGGTCAGCGACCCATAGCTGACTGCTGGCATCAGGGCCAGCGAACCATAGCTGCCAAGACCCTTCTACACCTCCACGCGGTGATCCTGGATAACAGGCTGCAGCAGGGCAGACTGGCTAAGGAGAAGGGATCGAAGAGGGAATGCTAACCCGGTTCTCAAAAAATGCTTGCTGAAGTCAGATGTGTTGGACCGAAAAGTGCAAATATAGCAGCCAAGCTGTAAACTACAACACAACGCATTCCGTTCGCTGGACTACATTCTGCTACTTAACCTTTCAGGGTTTGGTAGTGGGAGATTGAGAATGAACGAAGAAGAAGAAGAAGAAGAATAACTTCAGTATAAAAATAAAATGCATATTGAAGATGGAGGCGCATGTTATGGGTGAAGGGATTTAGGAGTGTGGCATGAATCGATGGGCATGTTTAAAGGGAGGGGGGAAATTAACAGCTTGGAAGGTGAGGAAAGAGTGCAGTGTAGAAGGGGGCAAGAAGGGAGTACCATTAATCGTTAATCTGCTGTTGTTTGTTCCATATTGAAAGTTCAACTGGTGGACAGATTTTTTGCACATGTCTGCTAGTTATTCTGGAACACACAATTATATGCGGATTAACATTTTCGTGTTTTTGTTAATGTTTAATCCTTAAATTCTAATGTATTTCCTTTTTGTTCAACAGAGATGCTGGCATTCCAGATAAGTATCTAGCTGAAGTGGAAAGAAAAGTCAACCAGCCTCAAAAGATCATGGCATAAACTGGGTCAACATCTGATGTCCTACATGGTGTACTCCAGCTTATAGCTATCTTAAATGAATTGCAAAATAGTTTGAAGTAGGTCAACCAATATTTTTTGGGTTTTAATTTTGCTGAGCGTTTTTTGTGAAAGTGGAAACAGAAATATGGCATTGTAAAATATTTGTGTATGCCAATATTTATATAGATTTATGGAAAATACATACTTTTTTTAATGTGTACATATTCAGACACATGAACATACGATAATGATATGTGAATGCTTATTTGGAAAATTAACACCCACTTATGTATTAACATATTCTGATTAAAAAAAGCAAACATATTTTTTCTGTTCTTTTATTTTTCTGTTCTTTTATTTTTCTTGTATTTGAATAATTTGAATTCTGGTATTCAAACAGGCATACCATTTCCTATGATAAATTAAATTATAATTTAAATAATAAAAATTAGTTTAAAATATGGTCATTGAGAAAGATAAATCATGAATTAAAGCTGAGAACATCATACAAAGGATTACTGCAGGTCAGATGAAGTGGAAAATAGCTTATTGCTTCTCTTAAAGATGTTGTCAAGTGTGATGGTCAGGTCACTGACCAAACTGCCAGTCACCGACCAGGATCTAAGAACAATGAGAAAGATTGAGAAAGCAACTTTTACATCAACAATATAACGTTTTGAAAATATATTAAATTTAATGACTTTGTTAGTAATGTTTATACTTTTTTTACATACTATATTCAGTGTAACTGACCCAATTACTTATGTGTTTCTTAGAATTGTTGAATATTTTAAGCTATTACTTATTTCCAAATATCATGAGTCTAAACTGTTTAGGAAATGTGAAACATTTACAAGTGCATCTAATTCCATAGACCTATTTTCAAAAAAGGATACACCAATATATAAGAGACTGTTAAATGTGCCAAGGAGGAGATATACACTACTACTTTCATCCAGTGAAAAAAAAAACAGCCATAGAAAGTTAAATGTTGAATTTTTCACTTATTCAGGAACAATCATACGAGCATTTAAAGCATACCGCTACGCTGGCAACAAATAATTCATACAGTTGCCTGAGACATGAACTTAATGTCTTTATACTGGTTTAGAAGACTCTTCAGAGTCTGTATACAACCAATTTCTTTTACATTTCTTTGATCTAAAAACAATGAGCATCCAATCTATTCTTGAATGCATTAATTGAACTTGCCTCCACTATTTCCTGTGACAATGTATTCCAAGCATTTACCAGGAAACAAGCAATCTGCAACAACTAGATGTGCCAGGCAATTAAGAAGTACAGAGGCTAACAATATAAAAAGCAAGCCAACTTGTAAAAAAAGCTAACAAATACTTGAAAACAACTGCAAAGAGACGAAGGGCTTAAGTGATGAGGGGTCAGCTGTGTGAGCAATGCATAAAAAAAATTCTTGTACAGAAAAAAAATACAAAACCAGCAAGCTACATCGCAAAGAAGAGTGCTGAATCTTCCAACTTAGAACAAAACAGATGTGACTAAACAAATTCTTAGTTGACCTGTACTTCTACAGGGGCAGATGCCCTTGTGCAGGTCCCACTTATGTGACCTGTACTTCTACAGGGGCAGATGCATCTGTGCAGGTCCCACTTAGTTGACTTGTACTTCTACAGGGGCAGATGCCCTTGTGCAGGTCCCACTTATGTGACCTGTACTTCTACAGGGGCAGATGCATCTGTGCAGGTCCCACTTAGTTGACCTGTACTTCTACAGGGGCAGATGCTCCTGTGCATGTCCAAGCTCTGGCATGAGCTGGATGTAGCCGGGAGAAGGGTTTCCTGCTTAGTTGGATAAGCTCGAGTAGCTTATTACTCCACTGCATTTGGAAAAGTGCCGCAGAGGGTGGTTAATCGATGTGCGAATCCATCTTAATAGACTAGAGGAAACTAGACCCGCAGCCTGTTGTGTGCCATCTATCCTGCTCTTAATAATCACCTAACCAAGGCCAGTGTTATGTTATGTCAGATTAAACAAATACTGAAATAAATTGAATACTGCAGACAAACCTAGCTGCCATGACTGCACATATGGACTCAAGACTGTACAACATGTGCTGCTTACATATTTAGGGTTCGTAGCATAAAGAAATAACCTATTAACATGTCCTAAAACCATAACTAACACCATATTCGACACCACTTTTTGATTAACTTTTGGTTGGTAACTGATGAAGAGCTTAGTGACCATAATGCCTTAAATCATCTTCAAGGCAGTAGCAAACACCCTCCACTTTGTTTGGTATTTGACCATCCTATGTAAGGTGCCTGGTTCAAGATGTTCATTTTTGCTTCTCTGCCTAGTTGTTTCTCTTTCATCTTCATTCTTGTGTGCACATCTTTGATTCTCTGCCTAGTTGTTTCTCTTTCACCTTCCCTATTGTATGCACATTTTTGCTTCTCTGCCTAGTGGTTTCTCTTTCACCTTCCCTCTTGTGTGCACATTTTTGCTTCTCTGCCTAGTGGTTTCTCTTTCACCTTCCCTCTTGTGTGCACATTTTTGCTTCTCTGCCTAGTGGTTTCTCTTTCACCTTCCCTATTGTATGCACATTTTTGCTTCTCTGCCTAGTTGTTTCTCTTTCACCTTCCCTCTTGTGTGCATAGGATGGCAGTTATGATAATTGTTTTGAATGATCTCCTCAGACTACATAATCACACCTCTTCTACCTCGGAGGTGTAGAGGTCTTTGTAATCTTGCTATAAATTGGGCACATAAACAAGTGACGGCCTGTTGTGTCGCTATATGATAGAATGGTTGCCTTTTTTAGCCTTCATATAGGCCGCTATAAGGAATACCGTTACCTTTATAATTTGTTCCCAGAAAGGAACTAACAACCTGCTCTTTTTGATTTTCAACTACCAGTTCTTGTACGTGCACAGTGTCTACATAAGACTTCCAAGTGTATCATCCACCTCCAATTAATCTAGACAGCTCAATTTTAACTCCCTTGAGACCAGGGAATGCCTGACACTGTGGTGTTTAAACACCTTACCATTTCACACCTAAGTTCACTTTCTTAAAACCTAAGCGTTTTATCTCTTACATATAGCAACACCCCCACACACCCTTATTACATGGCTGATCTAAATAAAATGGCAACCAGCATTAATAGTATACATATTTTTATCTTTTGTTCAGTAATGGTGTTGAGGCAAAATATTTTAATGAAGTTTTCTTAGACAAGTTGTGTGGAAAGATGACATTATAATAACTTTTTTTCCTGCTACACTCCCAAACCACACTGTAATGAACATGAGAATCTCTTGTATATTCTAAGTTAAATGTTTGATTGCTCCACTTTTAAACTACAAAATATATGGTACTGGCTGCAACAAAGCAAAAATCTCACCAGTTTTAGATATCATCATCGTCACAACTTTTCGGCTTTCTGTTAAGCACAGGTCGTCAGCATATACACATCCAGTCCTTCTGTTCTGAGTTATCTGTCACAGCTCTATCCACATCTTCCCTGTTTCCTTTATGTTTTTATCGAGCTCTCTTCACCATGTGTGTTTTGGTCTGCCTCAATCTCTCTTGCCTTGAGGATTCCAGCACAGAGACTGTCTTGTAATGCTATCAACTGGTCTCTATAATGTGTGTCCTATCTAACGCTAGCGGCTTCTCCTCATGTCATGTTCCACTAATATATGTCTCATGTCATGTTCAACTAATATATGTATCATGTCATGTTCTACTAATATATGTTTGGTTCAATCCAACATCTCTACATTAGTGATCTTTTAATACCATTTTAATCTTTCTTTCCTGGGTAGGTACCCATTTTCGAAAGTCAGTAGCTATTTCATTGTTGTTTTTGTTGTTCTCCATGTTTCAGAGCCATACAATAAAACAGACCTTACGTTGAAGTTCAAGTTTTTTTAATTTTTTGTGTTAGACTTCATATATTTTGCTTTCCATAAGTTCCCCTGTGCAATGCAAACACTTCTCATCTTCTGTTTCTTCTTTTAATGTCTTTATGTGTACGTCCTACTTTGTCTATTTTGCTACTGACATATATGAATAATCCCACATCTTATAAAAAGAGTGGAAGCGGAGGTAGGGCCGTGCATTGGCCTCCCAGCTGAGCGATTGTGGTTCGGTCCCCAATTGATGTGGAATTTGTCCGATTGCAAAATGGATCCTGGGGTCGACCCATCCTTGAGAAAATAGATAGCAGAATAACCTGGGATAGTAAAGGCAGCTGGTGTAATGTTAGCCAGATCACTTCTAGTGTGCAGTTGGTAAAACAAAAGAAGGGCCAAACATCATATTCCCAATATGCCATACTGGCGTATTTATGAGATCTTTACTAACATACTTTTATAGAAGTGTATCTTCCAACACAATCTCCTTGTTTTTTGCTGCATTTATTCTCATTGTGTTTTTATCCCCTCTGTGAATTCCCAGTCCTAATTTATAGCAATTTTCATCAAATATTCAGACAAGGTATACACCCATTTGAGATAGATCCACTCAAACTATTAAGAAGCTGCTTGTAGATATGGATTGATAAAAACGCATCAAATAAACATGCTGGTTAATTCACTTAACCATTAATCTTCACTAAATGTGTTATCTACAAACATGTTTGATACCTCTAACATGTTGTCTACAAACATTTGTGATACACTTAACTTGTTGTCTACAAACATTTATGATACACTTAACTTGTTGTCTACAAACATTTATGATACACTTAACTTGTTGTCTACAAACATTTGTGATACACTTAACTTGTTGTCTACAAACTTTTGTGATACACTTAACTTGTTGTCTACAAACATTTGTGATACACTTAACATGTTATCTACAAACTTTTGTGATACACTTAACTTGATGTCTACATTTGTAATACATTTAACAATACTTACTTACGTACTTACTTACTTTCCATGCCCTTGGCACAAAGTCAGACTCCAATATTCAGCAACGTGGATTGTCAAATCATCTGTTTCTGTCTCTAAGAATCGACGTGACTGCAGTCCGGGCATACCCATAGGTGCTCAATATGTCTCAGCAAATGGCACAGAGTATGGATGCTGATGGTTACTGTAACTCTCTGGTTGTACACTCTCCTGCTCTGTCCTCTCATGCGCTATACTCAGCTCAAACCTCGTTTAATGTCAAAACTTTGCAGCCTGTGGATTGCTGCTTCATCTTTTGTGGTGGCCTCGTGTAACTGGCTGTCATGATTGGCATTCCTATCCATCACTAACGTGCCATTGATGAGAGCTTGTGAAGCCAAGATGTCAGCTCTTTCATTGCCCTGAAGCGCAGCATGAGCAGGAGAGTAGATCCATGCCAACCCCTGGAGGTTTGAGGCCTCTACAGCTACTATCCACTCGTACCTAAGCCATCCCTTCTGTACCTTCTGAAGTACGGCTTGTGCGTCTGTCACGATGACTTCCCTTGCTATAGAAGTCTCAGATATCCATCTCAGTGCAGAGGTCACTGCTTCCATCTCCATTCTCAAACTGGATGCTGTTGACATGTATGCCCTACTGAGCTCAGCAACGACACGTCCTCTTACTCTAGCTGAAAAACTCCAGCCTGATGTCCCACTGCGCAACACTGATCCGTCAGTGTATACGACGGCATCACTTTGCTGCGTGTTGTCCATTATAAGCTGATTGCCTTAGGTTATAATGACTCTCTGGTACGCTATGATTCTATCACTAGTGTGGACCCATTCTTCCCCATCGGCTATCGTGACATGTCCAATTGTTTTCTCTACCTGTGCCATCCATGTCGCCCCGCTCTTGATTCTTGATCCATTTATGTCTGAGATACTATTGTAAAGATGGTACCGCATGTCCGTGGTGACGCGCATATAGGCTTTGACTTTTTGCAGTTTTTGTCTGGATGTCACCGATAACAATCCCAACATGTACCGCATCATCACAATCGGGATATCTTCAGTGTAGCCCAGAACCAGTCGCATACGTTCATTCTGAATGCGTTACAACCTTTCACACTGTGCTCTTGATAGTGTGAGGATACCCAGTCCGTAATGATAACAGACAAGACAACCTGACGAAATAGGATGAACAGGAGGCGCTGTTCCAAGTTGGCACCAGCTATAGTCTTGAGTGCTCCTAACCCGCGCTTACATCTTTGTCCGGTCTGGTCAACACGGCAATTATAGGAGAGACTGCGATCAAACGTCACATCGAGGTATTTTAACCTGTCACTGGTGCATCCTTAAAATATGACGCCCGGGAGTTCAGCCTTTACTATAGAATTATTAAAAGATCACCACATCATGCAGGCTTTGTTCTAAAAAAAATGCTGCTGGTGGATCGCAACAATACGGTAGTGAATACGAATAAAGGATGTCACGCCTTATTTGATTTTTCTTAAGAGATTTCTGAGAGGTTGTCTAATATTTGTTTACGTGACTGAAAACCTGTCGCTAACACGATAACGCTGTATAATAGCTAGTCTGTGCACCTAGTCATCTTTTATAAGTGGACAGCTCGGCCCTCAATCTACATAACACCCACTGATAGTATAGTTTCAGTTTTGTGTTATCTCAAGTGCGCCTATAGTTACGTTACACTGGCGATTGTTTCACTATATGTTGCTCTTATAAAGTACGTTTCGTTCTGCAATACGTGAAGGAAATACATAATGATGCAGCTTGTTATATGTTGATTGTATGTATCGTTATACCAACGGATTCCTGCGTTTTAGTTGCTGAACAGAGAGTCTGGTTTATGAACAATCACGTCAAAAACATGTAAGAAGTAGAGACTTTCAAACCTTTGTAAGTTTGTTGAATACGATTTCCAAGAACCAGCCAGGTAAAAGTGTAGCCATTTTTCCCCCGATATTTATAGTCCAGCTTAATCGATTGTGTTCTAATTTTGATGTGTAGAAGAAAAATGGTTCTTGTAATCAAGTGTGCATGCAAAGAAGTGATAGACGTGTTGTGTCTTTGCATAATGGAGGACTTTTCCCTTTGATCTCTATACAGATCACTTTTTCGTTGGATGTTCGTTAACTTTAAGAATACTTGCCAGGACAGCGGCTTGAGACCAGGAAACGCTTGAAACGTGCGAGATTCGAAACTCTACGACTTTGCGCTTTCATTCGTTCGTTTCTTGATAAGAAACATCTTACCTCTCAGGTATAAGGCCACAAATTTCGATATTTATACTCCCGTGTATACCTCTGCTGGCACTAAAGGTAAAGGTAGTCCCATAGAAGTCACTGCTCGGGGATGAAGTGTTAAAGACTTCGTTGTATTTGACCAACTCTTTTTATGAGGTTGGTCGCCAGTTCCTCTCATCGCTCTGTTTACTTCTCTGACAGTAAACTTTTTTCAGCTAGGTTGACTGGAGCGCGTCGATGACTAGGATACATGGTTTGTCCATAGCAACGGTGAACGTCCGAGATGAAGATAACTCTTCATGTACTAAGCTGCAGCCTGTGTGAAGTGTGTGGCCAGTTCCCTTCCTTGCTGTTTTATCTTCCCCGTCTTATATGTCAGGTACTCATTCACAGCTGGGTCGATTAGAGGAGCGGTCGTACACGACACATACCACGGCCTTGATTTTTTTCTTTTTCTGTCTGTCCATGAACTCGAACCCTTGGGACGCTGAAATCCCAGTCTAGTAAGTCAGCTCACTGTCGACTAGGCTACACGCTACAGTGGGATAAAAACGTTATATTTATTGTGAGAAGTGAGCCGTATACCCCTGCTACACAGACACGTTATGACGCCTTACTGCGGCTCAAGACTCTTTATTCAGTGAGGATAGAATAGCTAGATGCAAGAACCCCTTACTGGGGAGGAGGGAATAGATAGTACCACTGGTCACGCTTACTGTAGGGGGGGGGGGGGTGAGGGGAGATTACTAGGACCACTACTGGTCACCCTTACTGTGAGTGGAGAATTAGCTAGGACCACTAGTCACCCTTACTGGAGAAGGCGAGATTAGCTAGGTCCACTACTGGTCACCCTTAATGTGAGTGGAGAGATTAGCTAGGACCACTACTGGTCACCCTTACTGTGAGTGGAGAGATTAACTAGGACCACTAGTCACCCTTACTGGAGAAGGAGAGATTAGCTAGGACCACTAGTCACCCTTACTGGAGAAGGAGAGATTAGCTAGGACCACTAGTCACCCTTACTGGAGAAGGAGGGATTAGCTAGCACCACTAGTCACCCTTACTGTGAGTGGAGAGATTAGCTAGCACCACTAGTCCCCCTTACTGGAGAAGGAGAGATTAGCTAGCACCACTAATCACCCTTACTGTGAGTGGAGAGATTAGCTAGGTCCACTAGTCACTCTTACTGGAGAAGGAGAGATTAGCTAGCACCACTAGTCACCCTTACTGTGAGTGGAGAGATTAGCTAGCACCACTAGTCACCCTTACTGTGAGTGGAGAGATTAGCTAGGACCACTAGTCACCCTTACTGTGAGTGGAGAGATTAGCTAGGTCCACTAGTCACCCTTACTGTGAGCGGAGAGACTAGCTAGGACCACTAGTCACCCTTAATATGAGTGGAGAGATTAGCTAGGATCACTAGTCACCCTTACTATGAGTGGAGAGATTAGCTAGGACCACTAGTCACCCTTACTGTGAGTGGAGAGATTAGCTAGGACCACTAGTCACCCTTACTGGGGAAGGAGAGATTAGCTAGGACCACTAGTCACCCTTACTGGAAAAGGAGAGATTAGCGAGGACCACTAGTCCCCCTTACTGGAGAAGGAGAGATTAGCTAGGACCACTAGTCACCCTTACTGGAGAAGGAGAGATTAGCTAGGACCACTAGTCACCCTTACTGTGAGTGGAGAGATTAGCTAGGACCACTAGTCACCCTTACTGGAGAAGGACAGATTAGCTAGGACCACTAGTCACCCTTACTGTGAGTGGAGAGATTAGCTAGGACCACTAGTCACCCTTACTTTGGAAGGAGAGACTAGCTAGGAGCACTAGTCACCCTTACTATGAGTGGAGAGATTAGCTAGGAGACCCTTATACACCTCCACGCGGTGATCCTGGATAACAGGCTGCAGCAGGGCAGACTGGCTAAGGAGAAGGGATCGAAGAGGGAAAGCTAACCCGGTACTCAAAAAATGCTGAAGTCGGATGTGTTGGACCGAAAGGTGCAAATATCGCAGTCAAGCTGTAAACTACGACATAACGTATTCCGTTCTCTGGACTACATTCTGCTATTTAAGCCCTTTCAGTGTTTGGTAGTGGGAGATTGAGAATGAACGAAGCCAAGCCAGATGCTGAGCAGTGTATGAGCTGTAACGGTCAGCGAACCAAAGCTGACTATTGCCGTCAGGTAAATAGACCCAGAGCTGCCAAGACTTCTTCTCTTCCACGTTGATAACAGGGTGCACTAGTGCACAATGGCTAAGGAAAAGGGACCAAAGAGTGAAGGTTAATTCGGTACCCAAATACGTCATGCTGAAGTCGGATGTGTTGGAGCGAAAGGTGCAGATATCTCAGTCATGCTGTAAATTAAAACACAACGCATTCCGTTCTCTGTACCAAATCCTGCTACTTTCAAAGCCCTTTTTAGGGCTTGGTAGCGTGTGTTTGAGAACGAATGAAGAAGAAGAAGAATAAATAAGTAATGCAATACCTTTGTATATAGATTAAAGATGGCGGTAAGTCCCAACAGCACACCCAATTACATAGCATTGTAAGAATAACTAAGACATGAAAAGGTCGCATAAAAAACTGATCTTAAAATATTCGTAAATAATGGAAGAAGTAAAATGATAATGAAATAACTTTGTGTATCGAATAAAGATGATATAACTGTCAATAGCACACCCTATTCTATATATTATATTATAAGACTTTGTATCTATATTAGATTGGTAAGAGAACTTTATTTTATATTATTGCAACACACTGTCAATGAAATAGCAAAGTCAAAACACGTCATTGAAAATCAGGAGGGAGATGACAGATGATTGGAGAAATGTTGTAGGACAGGATGTGTGAAATATTTCCCCCAAAATGCTAACCGGAATAAATCAGTGAACCGAACAACACAGAACAAAACAAACAACAACAAAAGACTCACGATTCTTTGAATGTGAACATAAATATACACACACAACGAATGATCACCCAAGCATGGGAACTACATAAGAATGTGAACTTTCTAGGACCAGATGACGAAATGCATCATAGATCAGATAGATACTCCATTTGTTAGTTAAGAAAATCTCTGAACAAAAGTGCATTGCTGAGGATTAGATGTCAATGATGCTACTGTCAAAGAAATGTAATCTAGATAATTGCAGTAGGTCGAGGGGCATAACAATAGTAGAAAGATAGAAAAGGACAAGGACCACGTAGGTTAAAATATATAATTCAGGTAAGGTGAATGAGCAAATCCAGGTAGCAATGAAAAAGGCAAATACAACGTTAGGTATGAAACAAAAGAAATATTAAACATAGGAGCATGGAAGTGATAATCAAACTAAATAAAGCCTTCGTTAGACCTAGATTTGAGTACTGTGTACATTTGTGGAGTCCTTATCGTAGAGAAGATATAAACATCCTGGAAAGGATACAAAGAAGAGCAACAAAGCTGATTGTGGGATCCCAGAATTACAGTTATGAAGAAAGACTCAGAAAAACAGGCCTACAGTATCCAGAAAAGAGAAGAGTTAGAGGTGACAATACAGGTTCATAAGATAATCATTAGAACGGATAATTTAGACTATAACAAGTTTTTTTCAAAATGCAACCACCTAAAAAACAAGAGGTCATAATTACAAATTAATTAAAGAAAGGTCCATATTAAATATCAGGAAATATTTTTTATAGTCAGAGAGTGGCGAGTGCTTGGAATGCATTGCCACAGGAAGTAGTGTAGGTAGGGTCAATTAATGCACTCAAGAATAGATTGGGTGCGCAAAGTTATTATTTTAGATCAAGTGAATGTAAAATAAACTGGTTGTATACAGACTCAGCAGTCTTCTAAACCAGTTTAAAGAAGTTAAGTTCATGTTAATCCTTCAGTGGCTGTTTGAAGCTACTTGTGCTTGAGCTGAACCCTGCCGAAATTTCTAAGGAAGCTGGTTACGATGGCTCTTCTGAAAATGTACATGAAAATGTCCAATGTGAGACTCTTCACTAAGCTCAGCACTGTGGGGATTACAATTTCGAGCCCCTCCCGTTGACCAGACTGCTGTGACACAGTCTGTTTCCAGAAGCACGAACGAAGTCTTGAGCTGTGGGTCTTGATCGGAATGTTTCACCTGACCATGTTTACTCTTCGCTCCCAACAATAATGCAATAAAAATCAAGCCAGCACACTGCACGATAACTGCTGAGGGAAGAAACCTTTATTAAAAATGATGTCAAGAACTGTCTCCCCATCTGAGGTTGGCTGTAATGGAATTTCAACATCCTCTGTTTCTTACCTTGATGTATAACAACAAACAACAAACAATAATCTAGCCTTCTAGGAGGAAGCATTTTTTAAATCATTGTTGAGCATCGAGCATTCAAAGAGATGACGAGCAACGGTTTTGTGTGGGTGTGTGAACAGCTTACAATTTGGAGTGTGTTGTGGTTGGACTCTGTTCAGATGTTTGTTAAGTGTAATGGTGCTCTTATCCCTCCTTATGAGTTGATTGATGCTGGCATTTCTTCTTCTTCTGTCTGAAGCCGACTTCGTAACGATATATCGTAGTTTATGCGTGGCTGTGATATCTGCACCTTTAGACCTTATACATCCGATTTCAGCACGGATTTTGGGGGACCGAGTTTGTCTTCCCTCACCGATCCCTAATCACTTAGTTAGATACTCTCCAAATGTAGGCCTACCTTGACGTGGTTGGAGAGCTTGCGTGTCCCAGTGATCCAGTGGGCTATGCCGGCGGGAGTTTTACTCCTGTTAGGGTCACCCAAGTTGGACAGGTCCTTGGAGAGGGGCCAGACTAAGAGGCCAAGGAGCAGGTGGAGCTGCAGAACCCACCGGCGAGTGGTACACGCTCTGGGCTAAACCAATCCACCCCCACTTCATGGGTTAAATGCATTCTTGCCTCGTTCTTTACTTTTGTCTTCTATTAGTCATCCCAATGGATGCAGAAGAGATGCAGGCCATAGGACATTGCACCTCTGCCCCTTTGTGACAACCTCCCAGGTGGCAGGGAATGCCAGGCGTACCATCACTGCAGAGGAGCCAAGAATACTAAAGGGGTGTAAGGAGACACCCCACTCACATGTATATGCTACGTTTCTGGCAGGACGTGACGATCCTGGGACACAGACACACTGGACTGCCTCTCTTCAGGGATACTTGAAAAATGTGTCCATAAGTTCATATCATCATCATCACACATCCTTTCGAGCAAGATCACAGTCTGCCCAAGCAACGTTAAGGTGCTGAAGACGGAGGCAACCAGCCAAAAGGCGCACCACAGAAATCAGGATGCCACGCAAATACGCAACATGAGAGATGCCTATATCTGCAAAACGTTATGGCGCTCGGCCTATGGTGGACAACCAGGCAGGTACAGTGCCGGGTCCCCCGTCTCGAAAGGGCCCAAACTTTATTACTGGAGGTCCTTCTCGGATGCCTAGTGGAGTCAGGAGGCACGAGAATAGAGCTACTGGCCAAACAAAACCAAAAACAAAGGAAAGAACACTTAAAATAATGCACTGGAATGCTGAAGGCGTCAACAGCAAAAGAGATGGCTATAGTAAAAAATTAGAGCTTGAGAATATTCTATATGAAGAGCAAGTAAATGTATGTTGCTTGCAAAAAACGCATCTCAATAAAGATATAGCCTTCAAAATTAGAGGATACCAGTGCTATAGGTCTGACCGACAAGACAGGAAGAAGGGTGGAATTCTGACACTTGTGAGAAATAGCATCAATGCTTATAAACAGGAAGTATATAAGGAGGGGGCAGAATACCAGATGATGCATCTCAAGACAGAAAGTACAGAATTCCACCTTCTAAATTATTACTGTCCGAGTGATCGTCCACTGGCACTGAATACGATTGCAACAAAGGAAAGACTGATTGTGTGTGGAGACTTCAATATCCACTCACAGAGCTGGAGCTATAATCAAATGGAAAGGAGGGGTGAGGAGCTAGAAAACTGGCAGGATGACAATGGACTTATCCTGATTAATCAGCAAACAGACCCACCGACCTTCTACTCGAGATCATGGCACACCACTTCTACACTAGATTTGGCATTCCACTCACCATGCATGGAATGGAACATTACACGCATTGTAGGGAAACAACTTGGAGGTAGTGACCACAGACCAGTATTTCTAACTATTGAAAATGAATATGTCAAGGAAAGTAGTACCCTGCCTCGGTGGAATTACAGGATGGCAGACTGGTCAATGTACCAGCATCGGTCTAGTGTGCTGACTAGAAATCTAACAACAGATGAAAACATAAATAAGGTAGCCGATAATTTCAGCAGATGCATACTACAGGCTGCCCATGAAACAATACCTAGAGGGGCCCGCAAACAATATAGGCCATACTGGAATAGGAAATTAGAGCAACTGCAAAACGAGGTAGAAACATCTAGAAAGCAAGCAGAGATTAGTCCATGTCAAGAGCACCACAAAAAATATCAACATGCTAAGGTCAAATTTCAAAGGGAAAAGTTGCAGGCTAGAAGAAGAAGTTGGAGGGAGAAAACAGAGTCTCTGAACTTTGAAAAGGATACTAGGAAACTGTGGAAGTTGGTAAAACAACTTAATGATGAGGGTGCACAGAGAAACACAAAAATTACATTAAACAAAGATGGAAACATCCTCACAGGCAAACAAGCCGCTGATTACTTTGCGGACTCTTTTGCAAAAGATAGCAACATTGAAGTAGACAGAGAGAAACAACAAAGTGTTCGTGAGGAACGACAAAATACAGAGCGAGATGGTGCCATGCCCGAAGTTATGGAGACACCAATCACATACAAAGAACTGGAGTTTGCAATATCCAAACTGAAAATGAGAAAGTCGCCAGGAACAGACGGAGTGTCCAATGAGATGATCAAGAACTTGGGAACAGCAGCAAAAACAAAGCTGCTTCAGATCTTCAACATTTGTTGGACATCAGGTACAGTCCTACAGACCTGGAGAGAAGCAATCATGTTACCACTCTCAAACCCAGGGAAAGACAGTTCCATGGCATCCAGCTATAGACCAATCAGCCTCACAAGCTGCATATGTAAAACAATGGAACGTATCATCAACCTAAGGCTCCAGTGGTATCTTGAGAGCCAAAACCTTCTTGTGCCACAGCAGGCAGGATTTAGGAAATGCAACTCCACTGAAGACCAGACAACATACCTCTCACAAGAGATCGAGGACGCATTCCAGGACAAGAAATTAGTATTAGCAGCATGGATAGACTTAAGGAAAGCTTTTGATAAGGTTTGGAAAGAAGGACTTTTAAAGAAACTGAGAAATAATGGAGTGATGGGTAGGATGTACAAATGGATAAAAGCATACTTACATAACAGAAGAGCCAGAGTCCAACTAGATGGTCTCAAGAGTAAGAAAATTCATGGTGTGCCTCAGGGAGGAGTTCTTTCCCCTACACTTTTCATAGTCTTCATCAATTACTTGATTGCTGAGCTACCACAAGGAACAAAAGTTGCAATGTATGCAGATGACTTGGTAATATGGTGTTTAAATGAGCAAGCAACAGTGGCCACCAGAATGCTGCAAAGAGCTATTGATGCCTTGACCTCATTGACAAACAGATGCTGTGTAAACATTAACACCGAAAAATGTAGCACTACGCTTTTCACCCAGGCCGTCCCTGAACAGTATAGCTCCAGCAAGTAGCAACCTCCTCCTCCACCCTGGACGAGACCTGGAACCACGCCACAGATGTGGGTCATGGATATAGCCGACCGACTTAACGGGCCTCAGACGCCTAAGAGAACATTATTATTATTATTATTTGAAACATGTCCGTTAACTTTGTATATTTTCAGCTGGACAGTTTAAGAGCTGATCTTCAAAAGGTGGCAGCTGTGATGGAAAGTATCGGTAAGAGTTGATTAAATGAACGTTGCTAGGTTTTTGTTAAGAGTTATCTATTTGTTTTCATCATTAATATCTTAGTAATCATTGTAGTATTGTCGTTGTCGTAGCAACCAGTTAGGGTGAAGGTCAGACCCGTGCCAAAAATTTCCGCCGAGGATAAAGAGAAGTTTTCATGTGCTACGCCGCAGTCTATTTGAGGTGGAGGGGCCAGTTCTATTTCTGGTTGTTTTTACCTTCCCTAACTCATACGTCAGCTAGTAGTAGCCTATGATCATTACCGTATCATCCCATTTGTCTACTTATGCCATCATCTAGAGACACAATTTTCTTGTGTGTACCATCTGCATTCGTTTAAATCAGTCTATATGTAACGTTTCTATAATACTGTCATCCCATCTTTCATCCCGAGACGAACTTGTGAAGGGGAACATGTGTCCTCCTGGCTGTAACGTAATGCAAGGCTCCTCAGTAAGTCATCACTAAGGGGCTTGGTGTGTAGATTCCCACCTCGCTGACCAGACTTCTATTACACAGCATGTTTTCAGAATCACGAGCGAGGGTGTGAGGCTGGGGTCTTCGTCAACATGTTAACCTAACACTGATTGCTCTCCGCTCCTTCAAAAGACGGTCACTGATCGTCCTCAAAATGTCACCCCTTTTGACATCCAAAACTTTGAAACCAGAGGCTAATGAATCATGTGCATCAAGCAATTTCAGAGCGGAGGCAGAGGCACTGAGGGCGGCAGTAGAAGAAATGGTGACAGGTAAAAGGAATGAAAGCCATATAGTCCTGCTTACAGATGCCCTGGCCGTAGTCACAGCACTTAAGAGCCAGAAAAATACTGAACTTAATGATTTAAGAGCAGTACTCTGTCAACTATGCCAGCAGTCCGCACCAAAAAGAGTAGTGGTACAGTGGGTTCCATCCCACTGTAACATCTAAGGCAACGAGGAGGCAGACAGACTGGCAAAAGAAGATGCAAGACTACCACAACCAGATACTAGTGTGACATACAAAGAGTCAAAAAGGCTCATTAGAGCTAGATACATGACCAAATGGGAAATAGAACATACTGGCTACACAAAAAAACGATGCCTATTACCAATTGAACAGAAGAGAGCAGGTCGTGGTCTTAAGACTTCGCACTGGCCACAATAGACTGAGGTACCACCTATTCAACAAATTGAAGATAGGTGGCACTGTCGAATGCTCGTGTGGCACCGGGAAAATCACCGCTGAACATTTGCTGCAAAACTGCCCGACATACGAGGATCAGAGAAAGCAGATGTGGCCATCACCAGTGCCAACACAAGACAAGCTCTATGGCAGTGTCGACAGCCTCAGGATGATCGCTGCTTTTTTCGAAAAAATTCAATTTGATGTCTGACAGCGTACGAAGAAGAAGAAGAAGAAGAAGAATCATGTGTACTATTAGGAAACGATCGCACAGATAAATTTTAGAATAAATCGAAATCACAGGTGGCGACAGAAATGTGGCTCCTGACAAGAATGCTTTGAATACATTGGACAGGTTAAATATCGAAGAAATATACACATACAAATCAAATCAGGAGATTGGATAAAGAGGCAGAAGTGAATAAACTGACATCAGTCAACGGCTCATGGCTGACTGTTTGCATCAGTGTCAGCGAACCATGGCTGTCCGAGACCCTATTTCGTCTCTAAATGGCTGCCATGGAAACAGATTGCACTTGGGTAGCCTGGCTAAGTCGATAGGGATCGCAGAGGGGAGGCAAACTCGGTCTCAAAAATTGTATTCTGAGACCGGATGTGTCTGTCCAAAGAGCAAAGATATCTCAGCCTCGATGTGAACTGCGATACAACGATACAACGATCTTTTCAGGACAGACACCGAAAAAGAGGAAGAAGAAGAGGAAGAAGAAGAAGAAGATATCAACTCTAACGAAAGTTAACAGAAAACAAGCACAAACATCTTGTGACAGCGGGAAAGATCGAAGCCACCAGGGAGACACGTAAAAATAAGGAAAGTCTGGTTGGGAAAACAGAGATAACCTAAATAACCTGGATTCTCCTTGGAGAGATTCTTGTAGAAGGAGATAACCTGAACAGCCTGGATTCTCCATGGATATATTTTTGTAGAAGGAGATAACCTGAACAGCCTGGATTCTCCATGGATAGATTCTTGTAGAAGGAGATAACCTGAACAGCCTTGATTCTCCATGGATAGATTCTTGTAGAAGGAGATAACTTGAACAGACTGGATTCTCCTTGGAGAGAATCTTGTAGAAGGAATTGATCCATCAACTCTGTTGGACAGGCCACTCGAAAATAATGGATATTATTATTATTACTTTTATTATGATTACTATTATTATGACTACTATTACTATTACTATTATTATTATTAAGATTATTATTATTATTACTATTATTAATACAATGATTGCTATTGTTGTTGTTTTTATAATAATAATAATAATAATACATTATTGCAATAATTATTATTGCTTTTATTTTTACTATTATTATTACTGTTATTATTACTATAATTGTTATTATTATTACTATTACTATTATTACAACTATTATTTTTATTATTTGTAATATCATTATCGTTCCCCATTGTTTTTACTTGTTATATATTTTTCTATTGAAGATATAAACCTACTGTTAGTGTTATTGTTACTGCTATTATTATTATTATGATTACCATTTGCAATTTTTGTCCGTGTATATTTTCAGAAAAGAGACGGCCTGCTGGGTTTCCTGCTTTTCTGCCGCGAGAATGTTCAACGGGGCATACAGGATCCTTTGCTCTGACATGCTTCACCGACATCGTTAGCAACATCGACAACCACTACAACCCATCTACAGATGTCTTCCCAGCCCCAGTTGATGGCGTGTACCTGGTTAACTTAACACACAGACAGAGTGGGGAAAGTGATGTGTTGCTGACTATAGTTCACGAGTCCGGTAACCCGGTCCCTGGGGAACACAAAGAGCACATAGTTGGCGAGACGTGGACCAGTTGGTGTAATACAAATAGCAGTTTCGTGAGTGCATTGAAGATGGCCGCAGGTGACGCCGTATTTGTAAGAACAAACAGCTGTAATGGAAAGAGATATCCTTCCCTTCTGGCTTTTCTTGCTACTTGATGAGCCATTTCCAGTAAAACGCTCAAAATGAGTTATTTCGAGAGGTCACCATTACAGATGAATAATGTCATCCCATTCCACAAAGAAAAGTATAAAGAGATTCGGACTCTCTAACAACAATGATATCATGTTAATTAATAACATCGTGCAAATGCATTGGTGCACCGGACATAAATGTCGCTCGCGAATTGTTATATGCTGTGTATGCAATTATAGGGTATTTTATTGATTCATATTTTATGAGTATCATTTTTCATTTAATTAATATATCTTTATAATAATGATAGAATCTGAGTACTTGAAATTATTATATTCAGACCCTTATGCAGTACATGAGCTGCAGCGGTCAGTGACCCAAAGGTGATTGCTGGCGTCAGGACCAGCGAACCAGAGTTGCCAAGACCCTTCTACACCTCCACGCGGTGATCCTGGATAACAGACTGCAGCAGGGCAGACTGTCTAAGGAGAAGGGATAGAAGAGGGATGCTAACCCAGTACCCATAAATGCCTGCTTAAGTCGGATGTGTCGGACCCAAACGTGTAAATATCACAGTCAAGCTGTAAGCTACGACACAACGCATTCCGTTCTCCGGACTAAATCCTACTATTTACAAAGCCTTTTTCGGGGCTTGGTATAGGGAGTTTAAGAACGTTCAGGGCTTGGTGGCGGGAGTTTAAAAGAACGTTCAGGGCTTGGTAGTGGGATTTTAAGAACGATCAGGACTTGGTAGCGGGAGTTTGGCTTGGCTTGGGTTCGTTCGTTCTCAATCTCCCGCTAGCAAACCCTGAAAGGGCTTAAGTAGCAGAATGTAGTCCAGAGAACGGAATGCATTGTGTCGTAGTTTACAGCTTGACTGCGATATTTGCACTTTTCGGTTCAACACATCTGACTTCAGCAAGCATTTTCTGAGTACCGGGTTAGCCTTCCCTCTTCGATCCCTTCTCCTTAGCCAGTCTGCCCCGCTGCAGGATCACCGCGTGGAGGTGTAGAAGGGTCTTGGCAGCTCTGGTTCGCTGGCCCTGACGCTAGCAGTCAGCTATGGGCTTCTGGCCGCTGCAGCTCATGCGCTGCTCAGCATCTTGATCCCGGTAGCGGAAGTTTAAGAACGTTCAGAGTTTGGTGGCGGGAGTTTAAGAACGTTCAGGGCTTGGTGGCGGGAGTTTAAGAACGTTCAGGGCTTGGTGGCGGGAGTTTAAGAACGTTCATGGCTTGGTGGCGGGAGTTTAAGAACGTTCAGGGCTTGATGCGGGAGTTTAAGAACGTACGACGAAGAAGAAGGAAACAGGCATGTGTATGTTTGTGGCCACTTAGGGAAATGAAACGCGAAGTCTGTTCTCTTAACCATTGTAATTCCTACAGCATGCTAAGCCTGGGAAGGGCGAACGGGGTGGGAGATGGGTCGGAGTGGAGGTATACGTTTTGTTGTTGTTTGTTATGTTTCTCTTTTGTACCGCGGACAAGCAGCTAACTGCCTGCTATTTTCGATTTTCACCTGCCACGGTTTTGTTTACGTGGGCAGTGTGTGCAAGGAACCTCCGAATGTTCCATCCATCTCCTGGGAGCTACTCGATCACATCTCATTTGAAACGTGGGCTCACTTGGAATGTATCGATGTCGAAAACTCACTATTTAAAAAAAAAAAAATTATTTTACTAATTTATAAATATTGTGTGAATGTTGTTAATTGTGGTGATGATAGTGGTGATGATGGTGATGATAGTGGTGATGATGGTGATGATGGTGATGATAGTGGTGATGGTGATGATAGTGGTGATGATGGTGATGATAGTGGTGATGGTGATGATAGTGGTGATGATGGTGATGATGGTGATGATGATGATGATGGTGATGATAGTGGTGATGGTGATGATAGTGGTGATGATGGTGATGATGGTGATGATGGTGATGATAGTGGTGATGGTGATGATAGTGGTGATGATAGTGGTGATGATGGTGATGATGGTGATGATAGTGGTGATGATGGTGATGATGGTGATGATAGTGGTGATGATGGTGATGATGATGGTGATGATGATGGTGATGATAGTGGTGATGATGGTGATGATGATGGTGATGATAGTGGTGATGATAGTGGTGATGATGGTGATGATAGTGGTGATGATGGTGATGATGGTGATGATGATGATGATGGTGATGATAGTGGTGATGATGGTGATGATGATGGTGATGATGATGGTGATGATGATGGTGATGATAGTGGTGATGATGGTGATGATGATGGTGATGATGATGGTGATGATACTGGTGATGATGGTGATGATAGTGGTGATGATGGTGATGATGATGGTGATGATGGTGATGATAGTGGTGATGATGGTGATGATAGTGGTGATGATAGTGGTGATGATGGTGATGATGATGTCGTGAACTACAAACAATTTGTGAAGTGTAAATGAGAATAGTAGAACCCGTGTACCATTGCGTTTCAATCTTTCTTGTATTTGTAACCTTTTTTTTTGTATTTTAACCAAATTGGGATTTAGGAGAGAGTTCTTTGCAAAAAAATGAAAAATTACTCTGTAAGAATAGATAGCAACTCGAAGATCAAGTTTCTATAGCCGAAGATATATTTGCTTACCCACTGTAAATCATCACACAAGTTATAACTCAATAAATCGTACATTCGTATTGTTAAAGAATATATTTCATGAATCTGAAGCAACTGGTACGAAAACAAAAGTGATGGCTAATTTAATACTTTACCTCAATCTGTGGAAGTTACTTTGAAGACAATTAAAGAAGATGATTTTGTTTACTACGAAGTTTCTACAGATGGAAGCACTAATTCGTAGCATGCATATTTCCAATAATTATTAAATATGTCGACTGGAGAAACGGTGGTATACAGTCAAAGTTAATCAATGTGTGAAACGTGACGACACAGCAGACATGATTTCATCATATTTAAGGAAACTAGAAAAAAAACGCGTTTGACTAAAAAACGCATTGCATTTATGTGGGATTATTGTTAACACCATGTTCGAACGACCATGCAGAAAACAGGACGGAAATAATATTTTTGCGAAGTTAAAAAACTTGTTGAACAATAGTACAGCAATAACTGTCGACAGCCAGCGCATATTTTCAATAATTGTATTCATAATGAAAGAATTGGAAACTGACGTTCAGAATATAATATTTTAAAATATATATATATATATATATTTACATATTTAACCTGATCATACTAAGTAACTGAAATAGTATCATGGTTTTGTAGAGACGGAATACAGACAGTTGCTCTCTCAGACAAAGTGGACTGAGGAACTGAAATAGTATCATGGTTTTGTAGAGACGGAATACATACAGTTGCTCTCTCAGACAAAGTTGACTGAGGAACTGAAATAGTATCATGGTTTTGTAGAGAGAATACAGACAGTTGCTCTCTCAGACAAAGTGGACTGAGGAACTAAAATAGTATCATGGTTTTGTAGAGACGGAATACAGACAGTTAATCCCATCCCAAATAACGTATAAGCTACAAGAAAAATGAGAGAGGTCCTGTACTTCCGGTGGTAGAAGTGAATTTACTATGTCAATGGTTTTTTAAATTTTTGTGTGTGCTTCTTAATCGCATGATTCCGATGACAAAAGGTAACTGGCTTGAACCCTGACAGCAAGACACTCCAGTCTACCAGGACTGTCTGTCTATCTATTTGCAGATTCTGTATTTTGGTTTGTCCCTGCATGTCTGTCTATATAGTTATTAGCCTTTATATGAAAACAGAGTCATTCTAGAACAGTAGTTCTTTTCCTTGTTTGCGTCACGCCCCACCCCGACCTGCTGAAAGACACCTCGCCCCTCCCACACTACTCGCGAAATAAGTTAGCCTTCCACTGGACAACCCGTGCTCGAGCAATAACCCCGACTGGAACCTGAGCTAGTACCCTCGCAAAAC
>JAVGWX010000019.1:19363792-19376292 GCA_036924085.1 Ariolimax columbianus
GACGGTTCTGTAACAAACACAACACAGAACTGAGGGACAGGAGCATTTCTGAACCTACCAAATGGCAGAAAAATAACACTGTCATTCGCTACTGGAAAATACACAAGCAATTTCAGAGCGGAGGCAGAGGCACTAGGGCAACAGTGGAAGAAATGGTGACAGGTAAAAGGAATGAAAGACATATAGTCCTGCTTACAGATGCCTTGGCCGTAGTCACAGCACTAAAAAGCCAGAAATATACCGAACTTAATGATTTAAAAGCAGTACTCTGTCAACTATGCCAGCAATCCGCACCGAAAAGTGTAGTGGTACAGTGGGTTCCATCCCACTGCAACATCTAAGGCAACGAGGAGGCAGACAGACTGGCAAAAGAAGGTGCAAAACTATCAGAACCAGATACTAGTATGACATACGAAGAGTCAAAACGGCTTATTAGAGCTAGATACATGACCAAATGGGAAACCGAACATACTGGCTACACAAAAAACGATGCCTATTACCAGTTGAACAGAAGAGAGCAGGTCGTGTCTTCAGACTTCGCACTGGCCACAATAGACTGAGGTACCACTTATTCAACAAATTGAAGATAGGTGGCACTGACGAATGCCCGTGTGGTACCGGGAAAATGACCGCTGAACATTTACTGCAAAACTGCCCGACATACGAGGATCAGAGAGAGCAGATGTGGCCATCACCAGTGGCAACAGTAGACAAGCTCTATGGCAGTGTCGACAGCCTCAGGATGACCGCTGCTTTTTTCGAAAAAATAAAGGTTCATGTCTGACTGCGTACGATGAAGAAGAAGAAGAAGAAGAAGAACCACCTGCTTTGGAATTATGAAACGACCGTTTCATTACAATGCCACCGTGCCTCCAATATTATATATATACATATTAAATGCTGAATATACCGTAGACAGAGTAGAGGACAAATGGGAACATTCTGCAGCGACTGAGTGAAAAACAAAATTGGTTTATAGACAAGGAAAAAGCTAAGATATGTTGGTCGTGTCAACGTAAAGACACACTAACCTAAAAGGGCGGATTGCGGAAAGAACGGTGCCGGGTGGAGGAAGAATAAGGGGGGGGGGAAGGGAGGGCGACTTAGAAGAAGATCGTGTCAAGATATTACTGTCTTTGTATGTCGCGGATCGAATTGAACAAAACCGCAATGAATGCAATGCTGTCGTAGTATACTATTATAACTGGAGACCTGGTATTCAAACAGGCAAGATAATGTCTGTTGCCAGGTAGCCGAAGGCTTTCCGTAGTAGGTTTCGTTATATATGTATATTTATTTGTGTATGTGTTTGTGTATGTATGTGTATATATATGTAGTTTTCACACATTTGATGTAGTTAATATTCCAGCTGTATATGTTACAGAAGCGCAGCAAACGTTAATAAGAACATTGCATGTATAGGAGAAATAAAAGTAGGAAATAAAAGTAAACATAATTAAATGGTTTGTACAAGTGAGAAGAGTGTCTCTAAGAATGAATGTCACACAAGGCTGTAGCATAGAGATCATGTCCCTCGAGCACGACCAATGCCAGGATAAATATTTTTTAAACAGTTAAGCAAACATCGCAATGCTTGTGTTGAAAAAAAAAAAGGTAGTGGAAACTGCATGGAAAAGTGGAAGCTATCTACAATTGAGGAAATTATATACAAGGGTGGAATATATCTGCAGGGGTGGAAGCTAATTGTAATTGTAGGAGAGACATGCAAGAAGGGAACGTATTTTCAATGGTGGAAACTATCTGCAAGTGTGGAAATTGCATGCAAGAAGGGAAAACACTTTCAACAGTTAAAGCTATCTGAAAGTGTGGAAACTAAATGCATGAATGAAAAACACTTTAAACATTTGGAGCTGTTGCAAGTGTGGAAGAAACATGTTAGAATAATAAATAATAAAGTTCGCCTAGGCATCTGAAGCCATTTGCGTCGGTCGGACGCCACCATGGCCAGTCAAAACGGCGATCTGCAAGACCTCGTCTGCAGCAATCCCCAGTGGCGGGAACAGGGTGGGCGCTGCCGCCTCCCAACTGAGCTGGGGGGGGGGGGTTTGGCTGTGATCCCTGTGGGCTCCTAGGTGGGGTCCAGGATACCGCTACCTTAGGATGTAAGAATGGAAAACACTTTTAATGGCGAGAGCTCTCTAGTCAGTTCGGTTTTCGCAAGCTCTTTCCAAGTGACAACAACTATCGGCAACATTTCGTTGAATCGCTCAGACTGTCCTTAAATTTGATCTTTAGGCCGCCTATTTTACGACATCCTTGCAATACACTTGATCATCTCGTCTAACCTATAATTTGACAGTCATGATCTCCGATTGTTTACATGTCACATGACCGTTTTTATTATTATTGTCATCAATGTCATCAACAGTATTTCCATCCTCGACTTCATCATCATTATCATAATTGATATCCTATAATAATCTCAATTGTTCAACACAAATATCGATTAATTGCAGATGAATCCTGTTGGAATTATCTTAATCCTGAGCCTCATCTTTGGATTGGCTGAGACAGGTTAGAATATCAGATGTCACTACAGTAAAACTGCAACAATAATAAAAATAAGACATTATGGTAAAGCATTCCAATGGGCTGAGTGGTCTCAAGGTAAGACGTCGGCCTCAGGTGCAGGAAGTCGCGGGTTCAAATCACGGTGAAGACCTCGACTTTTTCATAGGGTCTTTCTGGTATTTCCCCTGATCTCTGGGTAGTAGAGGTCTGAAGGTCCGCGTGTAGCGTCACGCACGTTAAAAATCCCTCGGAAGTTGGAAATCGAAAAGAGTAGACTTAACGGCCGCTACCGGGCAAAATTGAAGATGATGTCTTCGCCTGTGCTAAGGGGTTCGTGCACTGTGCTGCCTTGCTCCAAAACTATGGAACAAAACAGAGCACAATGGGTTAAATCCTGGGCAATGACGTTGATTCTTTGATTAAACTAAACTAAACTGAACTAAACTGAATTGAGCGGAGATGAGCTAAGCTGAACTAAATAAATTAAACTAAACTGAGCTGAACTGAGCTGAGCTGAGCTGAGCTAAGCTAAACTAAACTAAAATAAACTGAACTAAACTAAATTAAATTAAATTAAATTAAGTTAAATTAAACTTAAATAAACTAGCATTAATGAAACTAAATTAAACTTAAATAAACTAACATAAAGTAAACTAAACTAAATTAAACTAAACTAACACAAACTAAAGTTAAGTAAACTAAACTAAACTAAATTACACTAAATTTAACTAAACTAAACTATATTAAACTAAACTAAACTATTCCTATTGTTAATTGAGTACTCTTATTCGAAGCAGAAACTTACAGAACGACAAATACAATGGAGAGAACGCTTCTCTCGATCATCAATGAATATCCACGTAGCATAATGGGTATAGCATGGCATGACATAATCAGGAAGGAAGACCCACGGGAAAGGAGTCCACAACAAGCAGGGGAGCAACAGATTTAACGTTGGAGATGGGGTTGAAAAGGGCACACGTGGCTTGACAGACCCTGGCATGGAATCCACAAGGGAAGAGAAAAAGAGGTAGGCTAAGAAACATCACGAGAAGGGACTGAAATCGAACTTTCGTCTCTGTACCTCAGCTGAAGAGAGGCAGAAGGGACAGCTCAAGATGATTGACCCCCGTACTTGCTACTATTGTATTGTGATTGTATGTTTACGTTTATAATACAGGTAGTACAAATACAGACACTGCTGTTGGGGATAAAGTGTTAGAGACTTCATTGCTATAGTTCAGCCTTAAATGTGTATGAGGTGGGATGACCAGTTTCTTTCCTCACTGTCCTTGCATCCAGAACAGTAAGCCAGGTGTCAATTTACAGTTAAGGAGACTTGAGTGGGTCGAAAACTGAGATTAAATCAGATACCTTTACCGTGGGACGCTAGTGCTCTACCATTATGCTGCTCATACGATCACAACTCTTATACTATGATCCAAATATATTCTGCAGTTAGAAATAGTTTGTGTTTCATTATTGTATCAACGAACTGTTGGTTTCCTCGGCTAGCCTTCCTTCATTCACTCACTCATTATTGTATCAACGAACTGTTGGTTTCCTCGGCTAGCCTTCCTTCATTCACTCACTCATTATTGTATCAACGAACTGTTGGTTTCCTCGGCTAGCCTTCCTTCATTCACTCACTCATTATTGTATCAACGAACTGTTGGTTTCCTCGGCTAGCCTTCCTTCATTCACTCACTCATTATTGTATCAACGAACTGTTGGTTTCCTCGGCTAGCCTTCCTTCATTCACTCACTCATTATTGTATCAACGAACTGTTGGTTTCCTCGGCTAGCCTTCCTTCATTCACTCACTCATTATTGTATCAACGAACTGTTGGTTTCCTCGGCTAGCCTTCCTTCATTCACTCACTCATTATTGTATCAACGAACTGTTGGTTTCCTCGGCTAGCCTTCCTTCATTCACTCACTCATTATTATATCAATGACCCCTTGGTTTCCTCGGCTAGCCTTCCTTCATTCACTCACTCATTATTGTATCAATGTCCTGTTGGTTCCCCGTTACTCTTCATTCATTTACTCACTCGTTTTGTAAAACATAATATTGCCATGCAATATTATGTAAGTGATACCGGTGCCTGAAAGCGGAGCAATGTATATCTACAATGTAACGTGCCAAGCATGTCGTAACAGGCGACTGACACGGGTATGGCATGGGTCTGTCTACTCCATATTGTAGGAATTTTAAATCAATTAGATGTGATAGTGGCAGCAGCAACAGTAGTGTTAGTAGTAGTAGTAGTAGTAGTAGTAGTAGTAGTAGTAGTAGTAATGATAGTAGTAGTAGTAGTAGTAAAAGTAATAGTAGTAGTAGTAGTGGTAGCAGCAGTACTAACAGTATTAACATTATTAGTGATAACAGCAGTATTAGTTGTAGTAGTAGTAGTAGTAGTAGTAGTAGTAGTAGTAGTAGTAGTAGTAGTAGTATTGGTAGTAATAGTAGCATTAAACGTAGTAGGCATAGCTAGAATGTTTACATATTAAAACAACACTAAACAATAGTACTTTACTAAACATGAATGCATTAATATACATTACTACATTCCTAAACATTGAATTTTATATGGGTTAACATATCTCAACGCATTACTTTTCTTTTCACCCCAAACATGTTAATACTTTCACATGTGTTGTCTTCACAATCCAAGAAATGCGACCGATCTTCTATATACTCACATTTCTAAGGTTTCGATACTCTTTTCCAACTTTGTATTCAGCATCCATGTTTCTGCGCCATAAAGTAGTGATGAGTATACATAATATTTGACAACTCTCATTTCAATTTATGATTGACCTATTTGGATGTCAGTGTGTGTCGTATGTTGCTAAAGACCATCTTGACCATACCTACTCTTTCTTTCTTTTTCACAGTAGCCTTCTTCCGTTATTATTT
This sequence comes from Ariolimax columbianus, assembly GCA_036924085.1. NCBI lineage: Eukaryota > Metazoa > Mollusca > Gastropoda > Stylommatophora > Arionidae > Ariolimax > Ariolimax columbianus. The sequence continues at coordinate 19,369,248 of JAVGWX010000019.1, forward strand.
GACCTAGTTAGGAGAAACTGTAGCTGTTCCAGCATTTGAAATTTTACAAATATTTGTATCTGCATACATGGTTTCTTGTCGCGTTTGCCAAGTATCATAGTCTTTGTTTTCTTTATACGTGGAATACTTGGAATCCCGGTATTCAAACAGGCATGTTAATGTCTGTTGCCAAGTAGCCGAAGGCTTCGGCTATATGTAGTAGGTATTTTACAACTTCCTGCAGCTTACTAAGTCTGGGGGGAAGATACCAATAATTTGGGTAGATTTTTAACTAGAATTTGTGCATCGGCCGTTAAGCCTACTCTTTTCGACTTGTGCCAAGGAAATTTTAACGTGCTCAACACTGAACACGGGTGTCCGATCTCACTACACAGAGATCAGGGGAATTTTTGCCAGAAGATACACGTGAAAAAAAAATCAGTCTTCACCGTGATTCGAACCCGCGACCTCTGGCACTTGGGGCCTACACCTTACCCCTTACGAGACCACTGAATCCCCTTTCTTTATGTTTATGTATAATCCAAACTCCTGACTTATTGTGTATGTTGTTGTCACAAGCTCCTGCAACATTTTCTGACTTGTAACCGTCACAAATGTTATCTTTCTCATATCAAAGTCTATTCATCATTACCTCTCCTTCAATAACAAGCTCTGTCATTCCTGCTATCAGTTTGAGTTTTTGTTTTGTGTATATATTAAAGAGACAGGGGGATAATACACATCCCTGTCTCATTCCTCTTTGTGCATCTTTACTTGGAGAGCGTATCTTTGTTGATTGAGCTGTCACAATTTGTTCCTATTGCAGATTAATGAGCGATACATTAATAATGCAGTACTAAACATGAAGACATTATTAATCATTAATAAATTGCTAAACATTATAACATTACCAAACATTAAGACATCACTAGACATTAAAACTTTAACTGTCCTAAAAAAAACCCGTCATACGACATTTTCCCCATTGCTGGAGGTAGTCGAGGGGTTTTGAAGGCTGAGGACTACATGCCGCTTGGCCACTGCTGTCGCCACGTTGTGTGCTGGATATGTTTGGTTATTTCACCACCAACAGAAAAACAACATATGCAACACCGGGGTTTCGAACCGCTCCTTTAAAACATTACTAAACATTAAAACATTACAAATCAAAAACACATTACTAAGCATTAAAATATTACTAAACATTAACATATTCACAAGCACTAAAGTTTTACAAAACACTGATGTATTCACATTAAGACATTAAAACATTACTAAACATTAAGAAATTAAAATATTACTAAGCCTTGAGACATTAAAACATTACTAAATATTAAGAAATTAAGATATTACTAAACATTAAAACATCACTAAACATTACGGTTTACTAAACACTGATGCATTACTGAACATTAAGACATTACTGAACATTAAAACATTACTGAACATTAACACATTTCTGAACATTAAAACATCACTGAAAATTAAAACATTTCTGAACATTAAAACATCACTGAAAATTAAGACATTACTAAACATTATTGGGCTAGTGGTTATATGACACGGTTCACAACTAGAAGGTGCTGGGTTTGCTCCCAATCACAGTATCGGTCGTTACCCCAGGGAAGCAAACCCTAAGAAAATGCAAAAGGAAACAGACCCTTACATAAAATGCATGCTGAAGTCGGATGCTCTGGGCCGAAAGGTGCAAAATAAAAACATAGTGCAACGAACACCACCTTGAGGATTAGAGAAATAGAACGAACGGAAACAAAACAACAAACAACTAAACACTAAAACATCATTGAAGGTTAAGGTATTACTAAACATTAATACATTTGTGTAATGCGAACACAAAATAAAGAGGAATAATTTATTCAGTCAGGAAATAGAACATTTTTTAAAACAGAAAAGAAACATTCAAATGGTCATAAGATGGAGTGAATTCAATAATAAATAAAATAAAATGAAATGAGAAACGAGTGATGTAGTCAGCAGACAGTTTTCGTGGCGCGTCAGAGAGCGTATCTCGTTATCATTAACAGGTCAGTGTATTCTAAACTCCACCTCAGTGCGCTCTATTCTCCACCATTTTGTAGCGTGGGCACGAAAGAATCGCTGGTATAATTTCTTATGTGGTCTGGAAATTCTTTCCAAGAATAGATTCTTGTTCGATGCTGCTAGTGAGCGAGTACTTAATTATTTTCGATGTTTATCTAAGATTGCCTTAAAGCGACTCCCCTTTATCCAGTGCTGGATTTAGCCTGGGTGAGGCCCAAAACTATTAAGCTTAAGTGTCTCATAACATAAAAATGAATGTGCACTTAAATTATTTAATAGTAGGATAGTAAAGTTAACAATACAAATTATTTTCAGTACTATGACAATTATGCCAACAATGCAAACCAAGTCCCCATGTAACATTCAGCGAGGAAGCAGACAGACTGGCGAAAGAATGTGGACTGTTGCCACAACCAGATTCAAGTGTGACTTACGAAGAGTTAAAACGGATTATCACAGCCAGAAACGTGGGCAAAAGAAAAACAGAGCATACTGGCTATCCAAGAAATGATGCTTATTACCAGTTGAACCAGCTGGTTTCGCATCTGAGTGGTCCTGGGTTTCATTAACCAGTTGAGGCGGAACAAGTTTTTCAAATGTTCCCGGATCAACCCAGTCTCAAATTGGTCATTCCAGGAAGTTGAAAGCGGGGATGCAGATTCGTGGCACCCGCCCTCATATAACCGAACTTTAAAATGTGAGTTTGCTAACACTTCACACCTACGACAGTAATGCTATGGGTTACATTGACTTTGACAGTTGAACAGAAGAGAGCAGGTGGTGGTCTACAGACATCGCACAGGCCACAACAGACTGGGGTACCATCTATTAAATAAACTGACGATAGGTTCTTCTGACGACTATGCCTGTGATTAAAGCTAGTTACCTATCGCAAGCGATGATGGTGACTTCATCAGGCGGGTTTGTCTTGATGAAGTAACTTGCGCTGTATTTAGATTATAGTGAGGAAGAAGCTGTCGGTCATCAAATTCATTCTCTGCTCCCGAACTACCTTAGGCCAGTGGCAAGACTTAAGTCAAGACAACTGGAGGTATTTCAGGATGCATACACTCTGGTCACAACGCTTTGAGACCAGTGCTACTGGGAAAATGATCCATGAACATCTGCTGCAAAATTGCCCGACATTCGAGGACCAGAGAAAGCACACGTCGCCATCACCAGTGCCAACACTAGACAAGCTCTATGGGAGTGTCGACAGCCTTAGGATGACCGCTGCTTTCTTTGAACAAATTAAAATCTACGTCTGACAGCGTATGAAAAAGATGAGATATTTATCATTTGCTTGCCTTGATCTCTTTCTGGGAAAACAACATAGCACACCATTTGTAAACTGTACTTAGAAGTAATTTATCAAAAAGTTTTAACGTGTACCAATAAACAGAATGCTTCTTATTTCTCGGTTTTCGTTCTGAAAATACGTTGTGACGTAAAGTCGCAGTTTACCGCGAGACTGCGATACATTTCGGCCTAACACATCCGATTTCAGCTGAATTTTTTAGTATTGGTTTTGCCTTTCTACTTCAATCCCTATCATTTGGCCAGACTACACTAGTGACTAGTACAGCCTGTTTCCAGGGCCGCTACATCGAGGAAGAATATAGTCTTAGTCAGCTATGGTTCACTGTCCCTGGTTCAAGCAGCCAGCTTTGAGTCGTTGTCTGCTGTCAGATCATGCACTGCCGCATCTTTGGCCCAAAAATTCAGAATTATAAAGGGATGAAAGGAGTAAAATAAATTCATCATCAAATGGTTTTTAGTTGACAAAATTCTGTGAAAATTCAGTAAGTAGTAGCTGCTCCATTTCTTATTGAATTTCCCTCATTCGCTTGCATATTAGATGATGTTATCATTTGATCCAACTGCTCCAAAATGGCGTGCACGTTAACAGAAAGACACACCACATTTTTTTTTCCTACACTATACTAAAACTTTTCATTTCTTACACTATACTAAAACTTTTCATTTCTTACACTATACTAAAACTTTTCATTTCTTACACTATACTAAAACTTTTTTATTTCTTACACTATACTAAAACTTTTAATTTCTTACATTATACTAAAACTTTTTTATTTCTTACACTATACTTAAACTTTTCATTTCTTACACTATACTAAAACTTTTTATTTCTTACACTATACTAAAACTTTTTTATTTCTTACACTATACTAAAACTTTTCATTTCTTACACTATACTAAAACTTTTCATTTCTTACACTTTAATAAAACTATTTATTTCTTACACTATACTAAACCTTTTTATTTCTTACACTATACTAAAACTTGTTATTTCTTACACTATACTAACACTTTTTATTTCTTACACTATACTAAAACTTTTTAAAGTGTTTCCAGACAAAAGTTGATCACGTGGTGGTGTGAACAAACATTTGTGCAAGATTGATGAAACTGGTTTGGTCAAATGCAGTGTCAGGAGGGGAAGATCGAGATAAGTACGTGCTGACCAGAGCGTTTGCGGATATCAAATATTTTGGTATTACGCCAGGAAGTTAAATCTCAAACTAATCTTCCCGAAAATAAATTTAAAGTAATTTTAAGATTTCCCAGTCATCGATTCTAGTTTGTATCAAGAAATATCTGAAACTGAGGTGTTTGAAAATACAGAACAAACGAACTAACGGAAGCTAACAAAGCGGCAAGACTGCAGAACTCACGATTAAAGCCAATCAAATATTTAACGCACATTATGCATTGCATTTGGTTTAGTGATGGCAAGTTGTTCAATAGCCCACGGTGCTATCAACATGATGGCTTATACTCCAAAATATGAACTTGCAAACGTAACATTGATGGACGATTACTTAACTTACAATCAACGTTCAGTACATCGTTTATGATTTCTGTCGGCGTGTCTAGTATGGGACACACTTGTGGTTTAGACGACTTTGCAGAGTTTGTATACAACCAGTTTCATTTACATTACCTTGCTCTAAAAGCTATGCGCATCCAATTTATTTCTTTAATGCATTAATTGCCCCAGTCTCCACCACTTCCTGTGGTAATGCATTCCAAGCATTCACCATTCTTTGACTAAAAAGATATTTCCTAATATCTAATCTGGACCTCTCTTTAGTTAATTTGTAGCTATGCCCTCTTGTTCTTGTGGGTGATTGTATTTTGAAAACAAAACTTGTTATAGTCTAATTTATCCGTTCCTCTGATCATCTTATAAACCTGTTTTGTCACCTCGAATTCTTCTCTTTTCTAGACACTGTAGGCCGGTTTTTCTGAGTCTTTCCTCATAACTGTAATTCTGGAATCCCACTATCAGCTTTGTCGCTCTTTTTTTTATTCTTTCCAGCATGTTTATATCCCCTCTATGGTAACGACTCCACACCTGTACACAGTACTCCAATCTAGGTCTAACTAATGCTTTATACAGTTTGACTATCACTTCATAACGGCACCTACTACTTCCAGAATGTTTTACTGAATAATAATAAGGTTCGCTTAGGCTTCTGAGGCTCGTTGCAACGGTCGGCCACATCCGTGACCCACTGCTACGACGTGTTTCCAGGCCTCGTCCAGAGCGGAGGTGGAGGTTACTATTCTACTGAAGCAACATATTACTTCAGATATTCGAGCACTATCACATTTGTTTATCTTCTAAAGAGAGGTGCACCAGCCCAGCCTGCAGGAAAAACTTCAATTTCTTGAACGTAAGATTCCCACCTTTATACCTCTACCACTTTGATCAACAAACAGTGCTGACCTAAACCATGGCCTTCGTTAGACAGATAAAGAACGCGATGCCTAAACCCTGTTTATACATTTTTTATGCTAATTATTTACAAAGTATAACTCTGAAAGATAAACGTCACAGAGTTATGGACGCTTGAAATGAACACCAAACCACAACCGAAGAGGCTATCACCCATTAGGGGCGACCGTCTGAAAACTTGAACTTCAGCAATGGGGACGAATATTGAACATAAAATGAAATAACAAACATTTGTGTAGGCTAATTACCTACAACTGTAGGAACTTTACATTAAATGTCGTCCGCTAACAATAATAATAAAATAAATTGTATCGACTACTTTTTTCCTACTCAGTCTGTAAATACACAATGCTGGTATAATAAGTAGTCATGGTCATTTTGATTAACATAGGTAATAATTAACTTTATGCAAGGGAAGATCAGTAAATAGGTCGCAGATAGCTGTTTATATCAAGTTAAATGAGATACGAACTTGAAAAAACCATTTATTATTGCACTTACATTGTCCCTGGACAGAGTACGTAACGAAGCAGTCAGGCACAAAGTTGGTGCAACATCGTGCATGGATTACATGGAAAGGTAGAGGGTAAAATGGTTCGGACACCGGACAGAAATGCAACAAAATTTACTGATTTAACTTCCATGATTTTTGAATTCTAGAATGAAATGAGATGGGAAATGAGACGAAACAGATAGAAGATGCCCACTCTGTTGGGAAATGGGATGCCGGTACCTGGTCAGAGGGTGCGGAGCTGAGGCAGTAGCTGTTGGACAGCGGCTCTGACCTGGTGAAGACTACAGACTTCATCATGGCAACTGGCCTGCGGATATTGCATGACCAAAAGATCCTGAACGCAAAGTAGAACAAGAAGAAAATCCGAGACCAATAAAAAAATTATAACTTTTTAATTACGATAATCGCAAAACAGTTACACGGAAAATATATAACACCGGACAACAGAAAAGAAATTAATGTAATATGCAAATCGGATTCAAACCTCTGACCTCCAGATGACAGATTCACATTTCTGGAAAGAAAGACACGAGCTAGGATATTAGACTAGCTAACAAGACTCATTCGCCACCTCGAGGTCCGGAGTTAGAATCCAGATTTAAAATTAGTTCACTTTCTAGCTGTTGTCTGGTGTATATGTTCGATTGGAGTGCTTATAATATACATGTTTTTGCGATTGTTGTCTTTAAAAAAAACTGTTTAATGCGTTACAGTGACCAAATTGAAGC